>JAPQRN010000015.1:22051426-22062216 GCA_037367275.1 Coranthus polyacanthus
CTTTTCTTTTCCATCACATAAGCTTGGGATATGCGTCTGGGGAAAATTGGTTTCAGGCTTCTTTCTCACAATAAACAAAATGGGCAATTAACCTGCTCATCAGTGCAAGCAGAGCAGTTCCAATGATGCACTCCACTGTTCTTCATGGATTTATCTGTGCAAATTGACCTCACTTTGGTGGTGCAATTCATTTCTCTGCTAATTTTCTGTGTCTGAAGCTTCATTAACTTGATGCGCTTCTACGTAGTAAAAATCTGGACGTCCCACGGAAATTACACTGGCTTCACCACTGTCTTTTGTTATACTTTCCCAGCAGCACTGCAACATAACACCTGCCATATTAGAGCTGCTCGGTGTGTACTTCCAGCATTATACAACAGCTTGTGGCGGAGCTGGATTGACTGCAGCCTCTTGCTTTCGAGCATCCGACATGACAAGCGGCTCCACTCGCATTAAAACCACTCACAGCCTGCAATTCCCTGCCCCACGTCCTTCCCCAGCCATCTTCCTCCTGATGTTACAGGGCATATCATTTGTAATGATTTACACCTAGAACCAGTTCCAAGAGAGAAGGCCCTGGAGGCGCTTAGGCAGCACTGAGTGAGAATCTACACGCTGCTGAGGAATAGATTGGTGCTCTGATCACTGGAACAGCCTCACGCTCCAAAGCCATCACTTTTAATCAGAAGCCGTCCAGGGGAACACATGGCAGGTGCTTCAGCACTGTGGTGGATCGCAAAAGCAAATCCACACTGGGGGCACCTTACCAATCACAGAAGACAATGGTTAGAGCGTGTGTGCATGTAGCATATCTACTCCCATGCTATATAATCCTTGACCTCTGTGTGAGTGAGACAGACATGGCCTCTAATATCTTAAGGGACTTATTTAAGATTTTATAGACCAAATATTAAATTTGTGGCTTAATTCTGCATATTTAAGGACATAGAGTATGTAGTGAATATAAATAGATACACCTGAGGCTAGTAATGATGATATGTATTTCTTTTTTTTTTTCTTTTTTTTTTTTTGGGCCAATAATCAAGGAGGCAATAGACATTTGGAAAAAAAATAAAAAATGTGAATCTTGGTCAACACAAAACTTTGTTGAAATGCCTTTAAACACATAGTGTGCAATTTCCACTGGTCTCAAAATAATAATAAAAGACATAGTAAATGAGTCGTGAATAGGATCACGGAAGTTGCCGTTTTCGCCACCGTTTCCGATGGAAATGTTTCTGGCGTGACGTGGGCAGAAATCATGTTTATATAAAAGTTTTGTGACGTATATTCTGTTGACATTTGACGTCAGTGATGTTATGTCATTTCATACTAATGAAATAGTCGCAAGTAATAAAATAATAAAATATTGTATGTAAATATTAATTAACATTAATGAAAGCTATATGAGAGGCAACCAAAGGAAACTGGCAGTAACGGTGAATAAATTACGGATTTCTGTGGATTTGAGCAATGTTAGTTAGTTTTCTCACTGGATCCTATTAAACATTAAATACAATGTACATAGGATGTTACTGGTGGCTTGTAACAACCTTCAGTGGCTTTAAAAGTCCATCCTACCACCACCTCTGTTCGTTTACACCTTTACACACTATAAATGTTTTGCACATGTGTGTTGCTGGTTAAAGGAGAGAGGAACAGAAGCTCAAATACAAGTGATGCTGATGTTTTCATTACTATAATCCCAGTGGTATCAACAGTTCTGTATCTCCACAGTATATCATTTCAACCTTCTTAACTGTTGACAGATGAGCTAGAAACATTAATCTCACACTGTCATCGCTGTCATAAAATATAATATGTAACAAGCCTTACGGGGGTGTAGTGCTTTGGAAAGGCTGCACATTTGGTTTCCGGCTTTACACTAAATGTGCATAGAAAACTGTGATCAAATTAATTAAATGGCAAAACAAATACAGTTTGCCATGTAAAAATGTATACTGCATTATCAAAATACTGGTTATTAAAGATGGCTGAATTTTTACAGTAACATGAAAGTATCAGAGTGATTCAGTACAAAAAAAGGCAGAGAAAAACATAAGGGATGGCTGTTTACAATTCTGTCAGCTAAATGTTGTACTGCTTAAAGAATATATTAAAGTATATGCATGTCTTTGCTCTATGCTTCGTTAGCAATATTTAAATGCAAATATGTCATTTCTGCCACTAGAGGTCTCGCAATCAAAACAATAACAAAAGATTAGTAGTTTGTTTTCACCACTATTGCTAATAAAAATATATCTGAGGTGACTCAGGTAGAAATCGTGTTTATGGAATGTATTTAACTATGTGACATTTAAAAAAAAAAAAAAAAACACTACACAGACTGTTACAGAATAACAGTCCTTGTCAGTCATCACTTGTGACCCTCTGTCAGTGTGTGGTGGTGTTTTTACCTGCACAGACCCTGCCCTCTGCCTGTATTTTCTATTTTCCTTTTGTTGTGTTGTGTTCGGGACATTTCTGCGCATCGACCTTCGGGCAGTATCTCCAACCAATCAATAACAGCGTTGCACAGTGTGTTTGGACAAAACGATATAGAAACATATAGCTCTCACAGCTCTCTCCTCTTTCTGCTCTTCTCTGAGCGACAAAAGTCTGGGCAAAACACACACATACCTTTCAGACTATCACCTCTAACAGCCCTGTCGACGACACACACAGCAGAAATGAGTAAGCTTGTGCTTCGCTGTACTTTGCCTTTAGAATATTCCCGCTAAGGTGTGGGTGTGTTCGTGTTTTCTAGAATATAACCGCTGTGACAAAGTGTTTTATTTTATTTTCCTATTTCATGGGTTTTTTGCCACTACACTGCTCACTCTCCCCATTCAGTCTATTGCTCGCATGACCACTGTTTATGAACACAAGCTAGAAATGTTCCATACTTTACCATCAAGGTTTATTGACATTACATTTAGAGACACATATTCACATCATTTCATTTTAACAAAATAGCCACAAGTAATGTTAGCTAATGCAATATTAAATGCTGACTTAATGGAGCCAGGTGGTAAATTAATAATACATTTAGAATACAGGTTCTCGCTTATGTTTATGAAATACCCCTTTGAGTTTTAAAATAAGTTAATGCATTCTTTGTTTACATTTGTATTGTTTGTCATCCATTTGTAATGTAATTTAATATGTATGGGGTTCATTTGTACTGTAATATACATTTCAAGTAGTTTGCCTTTTGTCACAAGCTTTGGTCCCAAGGTGGCAGTGTTTAGTAACGACGTGGTTACTCCACCCAAACTTCGCCAAATACATCTTGGTCTTTCTTTCTGTTTACTTTTGGACCAAGATGGAGATGCATTTAGGACGGTGGTGTGAGACTGTTTTGTAAAGTAGAAGCTGCTATGCTCGTGATTATGGCCTGTATGTGTGTCGTGGATCACCATGTCCTCGAGTTTATAACAAGACTAAGAGCGTCCAGCGTGACATTGAGGAAAATACTCTGAAATCCAGAGCCCAATGCTGCATTTCTTGTACCATATTTAGTTTGATGTATTTTCTTTTGCTATTTGCTTTAAGACTTTATACCAAATAAACTGAATTGAATTGAATGCCACATTTTTTGAGAACTGTGTTTGTTGCAAAAGTAATGACTACATCCACTGTTCATAAATTGTCCTTAGAGACCAAAAATTTGCTGCAAGTACCCCAATAATTGTCTCCTGTGAGTCAACTGATTTCCCGAGCTACATTAAAATTAGTGTTTACTAATGGGTGTTTACTAATGGGATGTTAGCTATTAACATAACAGCTAAACCAATATTGAAATAATCAATAAATGAGCTCTCTACCGGATTACTGTGGTCCAAAATGGCATGCAAATGAAAAAAAAAAAAAAGATGCGCTCTGGCCGAAATACTTCTGTATGTTGATGTTGTACGGTGATATGGCACTGCTGATAGGCAACCAAAGAAAATACATTGAATAAAATAATGTATTTCTGTGAATTTGAACAATGTTAAAAGCATCTGATATGATGTAAATACACAAGTAAACTGACCTAGGTGTTTTTTTTATATATTTTAATGTGGAAATGTTACATATTATACCTTTAAAATGTGTATTATTGTCTCTCAACAGTTAGAAGTTGTTGCTCAGTCAATCCAAAGTGCTCACAAAGTGTTCATTGTGCAAAGGAAATCATCTAAAAATCACAGTCAGCCATAGCTTTTCTGATATAACCACAGTACTACAAATAAGTTCTAATACATATGAACTTGGCTCACTAAATTAAAATAACTATGTTTGGGATGTGTCCCTATTTTGCACACATGTTATGGCAAAATATTATCTGGCTGCACATGATGCCACTCGGGGCAGTTAGCGTCCTATGATTAGCATAAATTATAGCATGTAACATAACCCTTTAGCTAGCATAAATCATATGAAGTGATTTAATAGTCTTTTTTTCTTTTCCTCTTCTCCCATAAAATGGCACTAACTGAAACCATGTCCCACCCCCTTTTCAGGTAGTAATCGTAGACTAATAATTAGTGAAAGGGCACCTGTTTGCCATTTTGAAGAGTCAGAGCCATCTGTGAGGAGTTATGGGTGAGCTAATGCTAAACGTTAGCTTAGTGACTCTAAAATGGTAAACTTCTTCAAGCATTGCTTAAGATACTCATTTTACAGTCTTATTAACCACAGCTACAGTTGACCTGTTTGTCAGGAAAAAAAATATGTCTTATTCAATATACAACTAGCTTCGAAAGTTCGAGTCAACAGACAGCAAGCTGTCATACAGACCTGTCAATCAAAGCCTAACACAGCAGATATCAAAGCTTCAATTCACCAAACGATCTTATTAATAGAGCAGTAATATAAAGATGGACCAGAACAGTTATTAGAGGATCCAAATAAAACTAATGAGACCAGAGTGACTCCTGGGAAAAAAATATTCACTTACTATTTTTAAAGAGAAGTTCAAGTTAAGTCTATGGGAGCCAGGGCTTTTTGGAGCAGCATCTAGTGGCTGTCTGCGGTATCACACTCACACAGATACTTCTGCACGGGCTTCATTATGGAGCCGCGGTCCTTGCTCCTTGGTTGAAATGTATCATTGTATGTTTACCTGTGTTTAAAGTGAGAGCACCTTCAGTGTAAACATGGAGCATTTGTCTACAGAGGCAATACACTAAATTGCAAAAAATTATACATAATCATCTCAGAAACACACTTCAGTGACAGAAATAAAACAGACTACAGGAAATTATACCACAGTTAGCTCCACTTTCCCCTCACGAAAACATTACTGCCAAGGGCTGTTAAAGGGCAGCACCGACATGGCTGCTATTTCTTATGACATAATCAACACTCATAAATTACTATCAAGGCTGGTACCACCTTTGGTACCAGCACTAAAAGTTTCCTGCTGTTTCTTTTTTTTTTTTTTCTCAAAGACAACAAGGATACTGTTCAGATGCTAAACTGGAAGCAGATCTACAGCCTCAAGGATCAAAGTAGTGTTAGTATCACTCCTGTTCACGTCTTATTTTTTCCATGTTGAATTCAAATTTAACAGTTACAGAGTGAAAGGGAGGTTTTGATTTTTTTTAGGCAAAAAAAAAAAGATGAGATGTGACCCTTAATCCCTTCGAGTGGTGTACCTGCAGACCCCAGAGGTATACTTTTTGTCATATCACACACATGCTTCGTCAATCAACTTTGTCCTAATGATCTCATCTATTGGTTTTTGTTTTAATTATTTGGTGATTTTAAAAAAGCAATGTATTGGGGTCCTTGGAGACCTCAGTCCAAAAGTACCCGATGCTTCTAATGCAGTTTTAAAAGGTTCCTGTTTCCCATGGATTGTAATTTAAAATATCCCACAATCTCAGGGGATATAGGCATTTTGAAAGAGACAGACACAGATTTCCTCATGTTGACAATGTAAACCCTATATTTTGTATTTTTATGCTATACACAAACCAACTGTAATTTTCCTAAAATAATAATAATGTTTTTCAGATATAATGTCTCGAGAAGAAATAAATTAACATTTTGCGATGATGGCTAACGACCTTTTCATATTCTGCTCTTGGAATATTCATTGTTTTTAGATTCCTATTAAATATCAGATGCTCTTAATTTATATATTACTTGATATTCAGAAAATTGGGTTTTTATCATTAATTTAAATACACCTTATTCCTTTATTAAATTTGTAAAGCAAACATTTCATGTGTCTTTTGCAAGTTGTTTTTTGCTTCACATTTGCACACAAGAAAACCTTGATGACAAATGATGATGATTTATGACAAATATTGACTTTTCCCTACTTTGTCACACTGGTCCAGTAATTATTTCCAAAGCTGTATGTTGGTAGGATGACGGTGAAGCTGTCAGTAGCTGTTTTTTATACTGCAGCATGCTTTAAAATTAATTCAAAATGTAACTTGAAATTGCCAGCAGTCAATTATTTAAGTAGAAGCAAGTAGTAACAGTATAGGGATAAGATAAAGGATTTTACAATTTGATGCATATTTACGGTATACTTCTATGAGCATCCATAACAGTTCAATTCAACAATTCAAATGTTATTGATGTATTAACCCATTAGCAGGAGATCATTGGCGTGTCATTTTACACCTGTATAGGTGGCAAATCCTGGAGGTAAAGGTGAGAATGAGCATGGGTTGGTGTAGGAAATTTAAATGCAGCGATTTTGTCAGGCGCTCAGAAAGCGTTAAGAAAGATCCCGCTTAGAAGAGAAGAAGAGTGGAGACTCTGGGACGAGAGCCTCCAGGTAATCTGGATACTTGTGTTATCTCAGCACCTGCCACATTTGACAGGTGCAAAGCTCTCAACACTTCACTTTTAGGCAGACGTTACCTTTCAACGCATCATCAGTTTCATAATCCCCTTACATGGTCAAAGCATCAACTCCTGTACTGGCTCCTGACACCTGCAGCAAACCTCCGTATGAGTCTGATAGCAGGGATTCCAGAGGATAATACAACGAAGCACATTGGACTCTGTGTAATTACCATTCGCCTGACCAGTGTTTAACACCCTCTACTTTGTCAAACAATGTAAAACATGCTCGTAAAACTCGGCATCTTTTACTTGAGGAAGCATGGCGTCTTACTCTTGAAAGAAAGAGAAAAAAACTCAGGAACACATGAGCTTAATGTTTCTCAGTGAGCGTCTTTTTATGTGTGACAACCCAATTTTTTTTCCTGTTCTGCAAATGATATGGGTGCTTTATTCAAAAATGTTTTTGCTTGATTTGCTCAAACGTACGTCCACTAAATTTGACAGAGCAAATGTTTCTTTTCTCAAAGCAGATTGAGCCTCGGGTGATTTCACAGAAAAAGCCCCCTTTGAAGAAGAAACAAGAGCAGGAAAGACGTTGCTTCCATTTTCTCTGAGCAGCTCTGAAGACAGGTACTTCACAAGAAATACACGAAGACAGAGGAGAGCTGACAGTGCTTTGTTAGGGCTGAAAGTGACAAGCAGAAAAGAAAGGCCTCAAAGCCCAGAGGCAGAGTTGAAAATGCAAAACTGAGAATAATCAGAAAGGAGATTTATTGTACTTATTCTAAAGCTGTCACACCTCGCCTTTTACAGGAAAGCAATGCAGGTTTAATTAAAGAGGTCAATCAATTTCCCAAGCTCTGACATGTAGCGTGATTGCCTTCTCCAAGTACCAAACCAGGTGGTAATTAAGAACTTTGCATGTCAAAGTGTTTGTGAAATATAAAAGTGAACAAAGAAAAAACTTTCACTGCACCTGGCCACACTCAATTTTTTTTATTTTGACTCGGCACTTCCGACATAAACGGGAAAACATATAACTGTACAGAAATAAAGCAATTACAGGGGTTAAATATTTGCTTGTTAAGAAAAATTGCCCTTTTATTTTACTGAGTCAAACTCTACCTGCATTTTGTTTTGTTTAGTGCTCAGCTGTGGAAAGTGCTGCAGACAATAAAGGAGCTGCTACAGCGAGGCTGCGCATCAGAGGCTGCTGGATTTTCCTGAACCTGCATAGCGGTAACGACAACACAAGGTAGAGGGGACTACACGTCTAACTCTGCCTCAGGCTACTCATCACCCATCAAAATTCATAGCTGTGGACCAAGACCAGGAAATTCAACATCATATTAAACCTAATGCCTTTTGGGGCAGAACTGCCACAGAGGATGTGACTGGAGCTGCTCAAAACTTCACTTCATCCCAACAGTTTACACCACGAGAAAAGCCGCGGGAACGTGATCAGTTCCTTTTGAAATGTGACAGCTTATAAATTACAGTTACCCTCTTAAAATATGTAGCTGTTTTAACTACTACATCAAAGTAATGCAACTTATTGCACTTGATTACTTTTTGCTGACTTTTTTAACAGATGTTTTAAAGTGGAATTAAAGCTGAAAAGTCCTAAAAACATACATTATAACTTATATACTGCTGAGGGGTCAAATTTGACACACTTCGACATTCGAGAGTGGTAGAAAAAAAAAACATGACAAAGTCCCAAAAACAACCAAAACAAATGTGTGTGAAATGTTCACATTTCTCATATGTTTTCTAAGCAGCTCAAACAGCCTGGTGTCAAACTGAACTCAGAGAACATGATGATACGTATAGAGGTCGAAAATTTTACCCCATTAAAAAAAATGAATCTCATTCTTTTATTTAGAGACTTAAAACTGAATGGCATTGCAAAATACTGTGTTTGATGGTTGCAAGTGTTAATATAATAAAAAATGATTGATAAACCCCACAGTTCCAGAATGTTGTTACTGTTTTCAGTTTCAGTGAACATCAACCTGGTTTTACTTTGTCTTCATGTGTTAGGTAAAATAAGCCATGATACCGTGTGAGAGTTGATGCTTTTTCTTCATAAAGGAGTGCTGCTCCTTGCTTACTGACATATGAATTGAAGATTAATCAACTGTATATTGATGCCAGAGAGGCTATTTATACATTCTAGATAGATCTATGGTTCAAAACTGTGAGTAAATGAACAGTACGTAAGGGTTAAACCAGGCAGTTTAAAGTCCACAACAGATTACTGTCAGACTTTTATTAAAAGTACAGTAATGTTAGAGCCTTTATCTGATTTCAGAAGGAAAATGTCGTTGAATTTTCAGCACACAAAGACATTCTGGTGTGATAATACGGTCAGCTTGTCACAGCCAGGCATGTCAGACTCAGGTTGCTCAGAGCAATGTGCATTGATGTGATTGGCAGACGAGAGGCGGTGCAAATTCAAATAAGAGAACCAGTCAAAAAAATGCTCAAAATGTGGGCACATGAAGCCAAATGAATGGAGTCTGTCCGGACGCAGAGACAGCTCCACGAATGCACCCGCGAATGGTGTAGCACTCAAACGTGTCCCAACAACTATGTCCAGTGAAAAGACACAAAGCAACAGAATGAACATTATAGTTTTTACTGAAAATAATATATTCAGAGGCAATTCCTTTGTGATCGCCAATATTTTGATTAGTAACTGCACTTTAATTACAATTTTTTTTCTCAGTAATGGATTAGAGTTACATTTATTTTATTTCATTGTTTAAAGCTGTTGCTGTTACTGTTAACCAGTTACTCCCAAACACTGAACCTAATCATGTAGCTCATAACTGTTTGACTTAAGTCTTTAATGGTTCGTCCAGCAGCCAGATTAGGGGTTTATTATCAATGCAAAGGGCAGCTGTGTCACACCTATCAATCACTTGGAACTTTTCTATCTTCGTTTCAAGACCTTTACCATAGATTTAATGCCAGTAGACACACAATTATGATTGATGATTGAGAAAGGAATAGCTTGCAGAGCTCAATACAGTCAATACACCTGTAGTGGCGGCCATGCTAGTTTTAAGGGATTAAACCTGCAGAAATGACAACCTTTTCTTTTCAAGGTCTGAGACAACATACAGGTCTGAAAATGCCACAGACAGTATTGTTTATGAAGGGTATCTAGTCAAGCCTTCAGGCTAGAAAGATTGTGACCTCAATATGAGCACAGATACACATCGGCACCATGTAAGCCCCAAAATGATTCCTGGAAGGCAGTACATGCATGCTAGGCCCCTTCGCTCTGTCAATCTATGCTTAATCACTTCCACAGAAATTTCTACTTGTCCGCCTGGCATTTTCTCTCATATTTTTTCTCGCTCCCCACCCAATTTCTCTGGTGGGTTTTTGAAGACTTAAGTTGCACATTTTTTTTTTCACTCTTTCTTACAAGGCAAATCCTGGGAGAGGTTGATGTGAAGACCAGGCAGAGCAGGGATGTGAAGAATATAAACACAATTTTTTTTATTGTCCAGAGGGAAAGGGGGGGCGCAGGGGGTTGGGCGGTGGGGTCTGTAAAAGAGACGAGGACCTTATCACAGCCCAGCAGCTCTGTAATTCGCCGCCATGATAAAGTAGCGGCGCGGAAAACCTTACAAGGCTGGCACAATCCAAAGACGGATTAGGTTTTTCTGACATAAGCTTCCTGAAAAACTAATCAATCAGCCCATGCAGTATTATCAGAAGCGTGAGATTAAAGAGCTGCTCCTAATCCCCCCACTGTACATTTTATTACACTTCCCAGTGTTAGTTGCCTTTAAATATACAATAAATAAATAATAAAACCAAACCTAATTGAGCATGGGAAAGGGGAAAAGGGTTAAAGAGTCCTTAGAGAGGGAATTTATGTAGAATTTGTGTTTTGTTATGAAGACAGGGATAAAACTGTTGTCCTTGCCAGAGCCCTTTTTGACTTTGAATAGAGCCACACTGTCTCACTCCAGCACTGC
>JAPQRN010000015.1:22073842-22087367 GCA_037367275.1 Coranthus polyacanthus
AAGCCTGTGCTATGTACATAATAACTTTTTTACCCACCTTCTCCTGTGGCAGCAGAATGTCAGTGTCCACCACTGCCAGCCTTTTCTTTTCTGTCACTGTAATTTAAAGATGACACATAAGAATATTTACTTATAATGTAAAGTATCACTCAAAGAGGAGACAAATCATTTTCTCTGTAAAATAAGCAAGACTGAGAAAAAGTGTGCAAACACAGACTTTAGATATTTCACTTTCATTTTGACCTGACATGGTGAATAATGCTTAATACAGACCTGCATGGACTTTAAAGTGCACTTAATTAAAAATTAGGGATGCACTGATTGCAAAATTCTGGACTGGTACAATACTGTTTGTTTATTTTATTTTTGTTATTTATCCTCAGGGGAAACAAGGAAATCTTTCATATCTCTCTCTCTCTCTCTCTCTACATATATATATATATATATATATATAAATTAACTTGTTTTAACTGTTTTAAAGTCTTTCAGCCCTTCATCACATTATCTTTGAATGAGCACAAATTCCATCATACAAATTTATGAAACATCCTTTAATATAACACGACAGATAAATATTGGCCACTGTCATCTGTGAAAATGACGTCTTATTTGCTGATATTGATGTTCAGCCGATACATGGATGCATCCCTATTAAAAGTGGTATTTAATTGGTGTCTAAAGGTAAGAGGGTACATCAGTGTAAAATCTGTGACTTGACGAACACAGTGCGACTGATCAGGTCGTACTCACTCGGTTTAGATGCGTCTCCATGGTGATTCAGTGGTAGTGTAAACGCCCGTTTCTGATGTTTTTCAGGCTCCTCCAAAGTGTTGATGTCTATTGATGTTTTCAGTTGCTGGTTATTTTTGTTAAACTGTGCAGCATTCACCTCATTTGCTCCATCAGTTTCAACTTTGTGACACTGCCTCTGCATCCCCACAACTGTTGCTTTCAACATCTTCTTCGTGTCTTTGTTTTTGTTCTTCAGATGCCTGTTTGCTTCTCGGAGCTCTTTTACTTCTCTCTCGTGATCCGTCATCATTTGGTGGAGCTTTATGTCTGTCTCATGGCTTGTTCTCTTAAAGGCGCACTCTTGTTCCTGCAGTCTTTCCTCTACCACTTTTTTTTCCTCGTCACTGCTTTGATTTGCAGCTTTTATGGCAGCTTCTTTCTCAGCATTTATAGATGTTAACATTCTGTCTTTCTCCATTATGACTTGTTTGAGATGGTCGTTCTCCCTCTCAGTCTCTGCTAATCTCTTCCCAATATCTCCTTCACAGTCTGTCTTTTTCCTTTTTTCTGTTTCCCGCTCCATCCCTGCTGTTCCCTTCAGAGCTTCAATCTGCTCATCTTTCTCCATAGTTGTCTTCATCATGTTCTTTACTATCCCATCTTTCTCATCAATGACTTGCCTCAGTAGATCATTTTCCGTCCTTGCCTTCTTGAGCTGTGTTGCGACCTTCTTGGATTTTTGGTACAGCTTTCTATGGCTTTCTTGCAGCCTTATGAGACTGTTCAGCATGAATGCAGTATCGTTAACCGCCTCGGTTTCCTCAATCTTCTCCAGTAATTCTCTAACCTGAATGTCTTCAGCTTTGTCTGAGTTATCAAAAACATGATACCTATTCCCACATTTGTCCACCAACCACTGAAGAGCAGGCCATTGCTCGATGTGTTCCTCAATGGGGGTGATTCCCAGTCTGTCTCGCCAGGTGAACAGCACAATGGTTCGAGTCCACACCCAAAGGCCAAGGAGGCTCAGGTGCTCCTCCACTCTTAGCCGGTCAGCTTCAGTGAAGGTCTCATCGCTGCGTACGACCAACAGGATGGTGTGAGGAATGGGAGCACACAGAGATGCACCATGGGTAATCTGTTGCAGTATCTCATGTGGAGTGTCCTGCGGGGAGTATCTCCCATGCCAGCCAGGAGTGTCAACCACAGTGACTCTCTTTTGGTGAATATCGGCCTGTCTCACGGTGCACTCTGATGTTGGATGACCTGCAGGAAAGACTTCATCTCCCAGGATGGTGTTTCCAGCTGAGCTTTTCCCAACCTCCTTTGGTCCTACAATCAGAATCTGAAGTATGGAAACTGGAGGAGACCCTCCTGAATAAAGAAACAGTAGGATTTAAGCAAAAAAATCAAGTTTAGGAACCCTTTTTTTTTTTTTTTTTGTGATGGAAGAAGTGTACAAGTACTCTTTACGTAAAAGTTACATAATTCAAGTGAAGTACAAGTACATGAAAATACTAGAGTAAATGTAGTTCGTTGGTACATTGATGTTCTATTCCATCACTGACATTTAGTAAAAGAAAATAATACAAGCTGTTCACTGAAACGATGCTTACCTATTAAAGATCTCAACGTACTTCTTGCTGTCTGCACATTTCTCCGCCTGAGAGTTGCCCTCTCCTCCACCTCTCTCCTTTTGCTCTCAGTCATTATGGAGACATCTTCACTTGTAATAACATACCCGACTCCCCGTGCCATCTTGTTGTTTGCCACCATTGCATCAATCTTCTCCAAAAGCTCTGCAACCTGAGAATCTTCTCCCCAAGTGCTTGTGTCTAAAAGATGGTACCTATGTCCACACCTCTCCAAAACCAGCTGGAGAAACCTCACTTTTGCAGCGTAAACCTCTACAGACATGCCCCTCAGTCGTTCACATCTGGTGAATACTACTATTGTGTTTCTCCACAGGGTGTCATTAAGCAGCTCCAGAGGTCCCTCCACTGTCCACTCCCTGCCTCTGTGAGGACTGATGGGTATCACCATGAGGAAAGCATGAGGTCCTGGAGGACAAGTGGCCATGCACGCTGCCATGTTTCCATTAATCAAGCCAGGGTTTTGCACACAGTAATGGATCCACCTTTCAGGGGTGTTAACCACAATGACTCTACGTCCATTGTGGTCAACACCCTGCCTCCTGACACACATTTTCACATCTCTGCTGATGTCAAACATCTGTTGGCCGAGGATGGTGTTTCCTGTCAAACTCTTGTCCAGCCAGTCGTGACCCAGGAGGACAAGCCTCAGCTCCTGAACACAGTATTTGTTCCCTGGAAGGAGACAAGTCTACTCAGCAGCAGTAAAAATACATCATCATGTCATTCTCAGATTGTAATATACAGGGTTGTCTAAATGCAAATTATGCCGAAAACTTCATCTCGTGGGCAAACATGAAGCTTCACCTGGTTATTTTTGGAACTGAAACATTTTGCTGTGACCTTTGAAGAATCTGTCTGTGAAGTTTATCAGTCCTCCAGGTCATGGCATCTAAGTGCTGTATGAAGGCAAGGAACTCTACTTTACACTTAATCAAATCTGTGTGTATTTATATAAAATGGTTTGGCCCCACCTACATGATGTAGCTTTGTTTACTTTTGCTCAGAAAACTAAGAAAAACCCACAAGTCCATCTTCCATTACAGACTGTACTGAACCCTTTTGTCGCTTAGCTTTCTCTGTGAGAGCCACGGACAGTGGAACGCATCAAGAGCAGTCCGTCTGGTGGCGAGGGACAGGAGATCGAAAGGTAAGCTATCATGTCTGATGGGGAACAGCTCCCACCCCGTGCAGGACACGTTCACAACACCGAGCAGCTCCTTCAGTGACAGACTGCTGCACCCGTGAAGGAGCGTTTCTGCAGGTCCTTCCTTCCTGATGCTTGACTGTTTAACTATCAGTAGACCAGCTTCCATTGAACGCTCCAATACAGCATCAGTGCAATATTTACTAGTTTAATGTACATATATGTGCATATATCTTCTATTTATATATATTTTTTTGTGTGATTTAGCTTTTTCAGTGCTTAGTGCATAGTTTTAATTCTTACACGTATTGCTCTTATCTGCTATTTTTTTTACTATTTTTGTTGCTCTTATCTCTCTATGTCTTTTATGTACTTTTTTAATGTTAATATTGCCCTTGCTGCTGTAACAAGGTAAATTTCCCCAGTGCAGGCCTAATGAAGGATTATTTGAATTTCATCTTCCATCAGCAGCTTTAAACTGAAAAATCTGCTAAAAGTGACTCAACTGTCACCACTGACTTTATAATCCATACCGTATATTTAACTTTGTTATATTTGTTTACTTGGCATTTAAAAAGTTTGGTTTGTAAATGTATCAAACATGCGTATGGCACTAATGAGATGTGTGTGTGTGTGTGTGTGATGTGTTACTGTGTGTTGTCTGTCTTGTCTGCTGTTGTGTTGATGTCTGAACGTTTTTACTGTGTTTACTGCCAGGGCACAGTGCATCAAATGGCAACACTTAATTACAGTATGTCTTTCTTACAGCACTTAGATTTGAATAATCTGTCCAATTTGGAAACGAGTTCTAGTTTTGAGCTTTTACAGACGATCATCTGATACGACTGAAAGCTCTAGGTCATGTACTAAAAGGACATTTACTTAATCTGGTGAACTAGTTTTTTCAGTTCTTTCTGAAGACAAACGTTTCAGTCTCCAGAAAAATGTCCAGAAAAATATAAATTTCACATTGCGTGATGCAACTGAAAGCTTGAACTGTCAAACGAACCTTGTTGTGAGATAGTTTTCTTTGTTCTGTAATAAACTGCACTGTATTAATGCTATTTATTGTATTTTGTATAAGGTAAGAACAAATCAAATTGAACAGCATTACCTTTCTGTGTCAGTGCTCTGCAGCCCATTGAATCCCTCTCTTCCATCCTCTGTTCTGTTGAAATATTTGATCAGACTTGATGATACTCAAACCACAATTTATAATCAACGGTGAGCACAAACAGAAACCATGATCACAGTCCACAATGTCAACCTGTGCTTTAAAGTTTGACTCAGCACTCGGTGTGACTGTGCGGTCAAAGTCCAGGCCCAGACAACCAATCATGTACCTCTTTCACTAAGATATCAGATAATTATTATAAACTAAGCACCTTTAATCTGTAATGCAATTAAGAACCCACTATATTCAGTGTCAGACTTATGTGCGGGAGTGTGAGTTGATTACGATAATCCTGTTAAAAGTAATAAAAGCAAGAAGCACACGCTTTCAGCTTCCTCAGAAAGTCTTTTTATTCAGATTCAAATTCAGAGTTAATGCCACAGCTGTTGCATTGCCAGTCTGTAAAAGAGTCCCTGAGTCAGAATTAACTCGATTCAGTGACTGTGCAATGATGCACATCATGCAAAAAAGGAACTGACTACAGTAAGAAACCATAACTAATTACAAAGTTAGAGAAATGCTGTGTAAGCATCTTCTGTGAATGTAGCCTTCTGTCTGTGGCTTTAATTACAAGATAGGCATCGCTGAAGGTATTTACAGCTGAAGACCTGAAAGGTGAGACAGTGTTGAGTAAAGCCTTTTCAAATAACTTCATAAACTGCACCCGAAGAGACCAGCTTGATTAAAACCGTGTTCTGCTGTAGCTTCTCCACCAGCCATTGGTGTTACATTTGGTTGTAGCCTGAATGCGTGACCGGTCATTCAAAAGAGCAATTGCAAAATGACAAAAGAGCAGCTCTGCCATTTCTAAAAGTGAATGCCATACTCATCATTTACATTATATACACATTTATATAATCTCTCAATTAAATATCCAAAAGGTCCTGTGGATATCTGAGTGAAAACTGTTTAATGTGCCATTCAAAGTCTATTGCAAATGAACAGCTAAGTACATGTCTAAAACTCCTACAAGTGAATGTGGACATTCATTATTTTATGTACAGGTTGTTTAGACAGTCTCTACATACTGTCACACTTTATACTTTTTCTCAATGGAAAACTGGTGGATGTGTCATGACATATGAAGTATGGATGTAAATGTACCTCTGTGATAATGACTCAGCTGATGGAAGAGAAAAGATGGAAGGAGGAAATGGTTCGAACATTTTTTTTTTTTTTTTTAATGTGTGGATTCAGCTATCTCTTCCCCAGGTATCACACTGTGCTACATTAAGTTTTACATAAACCGCTGCACGCACAGAGAAATTTACACAATTTCAAATAAGTCAAAACAATAAGAGTTGCTTTGTCATTAAATCCTTTAATATTATCAAGTGTTTTAACTGGAGAAAACATAAAAATAGCCTTAGTAAACAAAACAAAAGCTGGTGCAAGAGGTGCCACTAACTGAATTATCTGCATGGTTTAAAAAGTCATATAGTGGTGTCCATTTTAATTCCATTCAAGACTTAAGAAAAAAAACAAAAAAAACAACCACAAGTTGCAGTACACATCCAGTGTATTTTCCCCCTAATACTTCTTTAATCTTCTCAGCTTTCATTCTGATTTGTTTTGTTACTATAAGACAGGATGAGTTGGATTGTAATAGAATTAAACGATGTGTTTGTCAGGATCAAATGGAAAAAAATGTCTTCATGAAAACAGACCAAGAACCTAAAGCTTTTATAAATAGTTGAGGTAAAGCAACTCAAAGTATGTTCTTGTGAAAATGTGTTGGATTACGAACAGGGCTCTGTATACACAGAAGCAGACTTCAGTCAGTCTCATTTATCCCCCTTTTTTTTTTTTTTTTTTAAACTTCACAGCAAGATACAAGGGCAACTAATCCCAGAAACTTGCTTCTTATCCTGAAGGACATTATTCATGTTTCAGTTGTTGACTACCACAGGGCTCAGTTAGCTTCTACATTTTCACACAAAAATTAAGCAGCACTGTCTATTAAGGCTTGCATGAAATCTGTCTGGGTTGAGATAACTACAGAAAAAAAAAAGGGAAATGCAGAATAGATCTCTGTGATGATCCCAAAAAATTAATAAACAACACAAGATGATTACTAGATGTGGCACAGGAGGGGGGAGAAGAGGGCAGACCACGACACAAATATCCCCTCCAGCTCTTGCTACCATTAACTTTGCATTTAGGACCAGGTTGTGTGTGTCACATTGAAGAAATCCACTCGTGTACTGCAGCAGCCGGCGTTTAATTTGAGTCACAGTTTAACACAACAAACTCTGGGACGACCAGTTCTCAAACGGTGAAATGTATGGATCTGCATGTGCACCAACAATACCCCGGTGTTGCTGTTCTGACGTAGAGCAACAGCAAAACATCAAAGAAAAGCTGCCCTGCACATGGCCTGTAAGCAGCTTTCATCTAATGATCAATGTACACAGTTACATGAACGCCACTTAAAAACCAACAGTCACCTATGTTTCCTCTTAAAGATTTGAAAAAAAAAAAAAAAAAGGTTTTTAATCATTCATTCACTTTGGTAATCAAACCAAATGAATGCACACTACTCCACTATGAAGTGACGCAAGTGAAGGTGGAAGCTAAATGTTTAAACGTAACATTTAGGGTAGAGACAAGAGGTGGGTGCTGTTTTAAAGGGCTGGCGAATAAGCAATCCCTTGCCTGGGCAAGCATGATTTAAGGCAAACTTTCAAACATAACTACGACAGTCTATATCTGGACAGCAAAATAAAATGCTAACAGCTGTGACGCTATGAGAAGACCGTTTGTGATCTTTTTTTTCTGCAATCTGGTTCTGGTTCTGTTCAGCAGCAGCTGCAGAACAGTGTGCACTGCATTTCAACTGTCATGACTGGCATCAGAGGGGCGGTTTGTTGAGGTGTTTCAGTGTTTGGACTGGGGCTGCTGGTTAAAAGAAAAATCACATTGAGGGAGTCAGACGTGTCGAAAATAGAAATGACAACTTGCATGCAAATTCTTATTTGTGTAAAAACAAAGTGAAATTAATGGACACAGGAAAAGAAACAAAACAACTGAAATGTGTTGGATCTTGTGACAAATGAGACCTGTAACAGATGACGGGTATCCTTGATAAGGACAGTTTTCACATACAGAGCCCTTGCTATAGTTTAACAGACACCAGCCTCTCCATGCTAAGATGTTGGAAGGGTCAGTTCACCAAAATGACAAGCTGAAAACATACTAGAGTTATCCAACCACAGGGTAATTTAGGCTTTATTGTAAGATCTCTGCCCTGACACTTCTGCTGTTAAAAATAGCAACTATGTAGGCAAAGGAATTTCACAATTGCTTCTCACATTATTTAAAACACAGGTGACATGGACATCAGCAGAATTCAAAGTACTTCTGTCAGCAACTATCCTTTAAGATTCAGTGTGTAGTCTTCAGTGACATCTAGTGGATAAGTTGCAGATTGCAGCATTCTGCCCTCAATTCAGCCTCGCCCTAAAGAGGCTGTTGAAGAACAAACTGTTTGTTTTGTCTGTTCTGGGTCGTTTACTTAAGGGGATATTAACTATGGTCCACATTTAGACATAGTAGGAGACAGTAATGCATCTTAACACTAGATACCCGTCATAAAACAGATAATAAGAGGGAGTCTGTTCTGAGCTACTTTAAAAACATGGTGGGCTCTGTGAACAGCGACCTGTTCCCTCTGTCCATATAAAAAGGTTCATTCTAAGGTAACAAATGAACCATTTCTATAATTAGATCCTCCTAAGTCCCTGTAAATTTTACACACTAGACCTTTAATAAGTGACACACTGTTGTAAAGTTACAATGATTTAAGCACTTTTTACAACAATGGATAGAAATTTCAGTGGTAGAGATCTCAGACCTTGCCACAGAAAATCCCAAACTATCTCCATGGCTAGGTACTTCAAGGTTGATGGGTAATTTTTTGTGATTTGGGTGAACCAACCCTTTAAGATGAAGGAAACCAGGCTGGGCCTCAAGGCACCGGTTCCCATTACAAGTCCCACTTAGTGAAAAAAAAAGGGAGGGAGACGTACTGCACGTTACAGGTCTCTGTTGCAGAAACGGACTACCCCTGGATGGAGGTTTAGATTTAAAAGATCAGATACAGATCAGGCTCGTGTTTTTGGAGGCTACAGAATGTCGCCGCTCCCTGATTGGCTGATGACTGTGACAGGGAGTGGAGGTACAGTAGGTAGAGCAAAGCAGGAAATGGGCTAGTTGAACGGCTGTGTCCATGTGATCTCTGATTGGTTAGGAGCTTAGCCAGGAATTAATGGATGGGGGTAGTGGGTCGCTAGCTGGATTAGGAAAGATGCAGGGGAACGCAGTACTGCATCTCCCCTTCCTTATGTTCTGTGTTATAACAGAGAGCTTGAACCGCAGATCTTCCATGCTCTCTCTCACTCTAGTGCCATTAGTATTTCTAACTCTGGTCTCTATTATGTTTTCACAGCTGGGTCTCCTCCCGGCCTACCAACTGACTCGACAGTAGGAGGAGAATGGAGTTGGGTAGGGGTGAGACACCGCAGGGCAGCCGCATGGAGACGACTGTACACGGAGGGGATGACACACTTTAGTTTTGTTTCTTGGCCTCTTGGTTGCCATAACTGGAGCCTGTTTTCTTTACCTCAGTGACCCCTATGAGGCGGCGGATAGCTATAGAGGCTGGAGAGAGAACAAAGGGAGAGAACAAAGAAAGGAGTGAATGAGGAAAGCAATTCAGATGCTAAAAAACAAAGGGCTTTAAACATACTCAAAAGCTTTTTGAGTATGTTTAAAGCCCTTTGCCCCCCCCATTGCAAAGTTAAAAGTGCTACTGTTTGCTCAACAATCCCTTAGAGGAAAAAACTATAGTTTTCCACTCAAATGGTGTAGAGTTTACCTACCTATGATGAGGAAGAGAATAAAGCCAATAATGAGGAGGGGCGAGCCACTAACGACCACTCCACAAGCAAAATTGATGAGGGGCGAAAGCAGCAGGGTGGCCCAAAACAGGAAGTTTAGTAGCGTCCATAGTCGGCGATGGGGGATTATCGTGGGCCCGGGGAACTTGCCTTCCTTGTGGTAGATTTCCTGTAAGGCATCCTGAGCAAGACAGGAGACAAAACTTCATTAGTAGGCAGCAAGTGAGTGAATCAAAGTTTAATTGAGGGACTACTTAAATCTTAAAGCTCCCCTCCAGTCATGTTCATAAAAGTACTCCACGTTGATTAATAATTTACGCCCGATATGCTTTTTCTTCAAAATACGTTCAGTGGTCTTGTTAAAGAACCCTCATCAAACAATTCCGTATCTCTAAATATGCAAATATTTTTCATTTCGAACTGTAGAATACAAGATGCTTCCATTTTCAGTGTCTGTGCAGTGATGGCTTCAGGCTTCAGGTATAAACAGAGGCCATTTATGGTTTACTGTACAAAATAAGAATTTAAAGGTGAAAGAGTGTTCTCATTTTTATGCCCCGTCCACTAATGCGGATATTTTTCTAGACAGGTATTTTCCTCCTCTATTTAAAAACAAAAAACAAAAAAAACTCTGCCCACACGATCTTTGTTTTACCAAATATCTCTGTTCACACTACAACGCAAAATGACTACAACCGGTACAAGCGGTCAGACAAACTATTGTGACTTTAAACAGTGGACACCGCGGATAATATTGGACATAACAGATGCAGAGGCTTTAGTCTGTCATGAAGTTGAGCAGCAACGAAAAGTTAAGTTATAAATTTAAGTTGCCTTAAGTGTTTAGGTTGTTGAAGTGTATTCTTTAGATTATATAGACCGGAACATGTGTTCATTACGCTAAGCAACAACAGAAATAAGCAAGCGCATAATGGGACGTGACGCCATCGTTTTCTAATCTCTTCGTTTTGCTTGTTCGCACGGATACACACAAACTGGAGTTTTTAAAAATCTTCACTCTGGAAAGCATTTTTAGAAATCTCAGCTTTTGGGACCTAAAATGCTGTTTCCGCATTAGTGTGGACGGGGCATTAATCTGAAGATTAATAACAGCCTTTCCGAGTTTTACCTTCTCCTGGTAAAGCTTGTGCAGCCAGTTGGCACACTCTTGCTCATCATCTGGTATGTCCTCCACAGGGAAACGTCTGGATGAGGAAGAGTAAAAAATTATGAAACAATGAGGAAATATTTGATTTCAGTGTGATGTACGGAAGCCACACACATTTAGACTAGGAACGTGTATATTACTCACATAACTACTATTTAATCAACATACTGTAAAGAAGAAAACACCCAATCCCAAAGAGTATTTTTGTGCCAAACAAATCTGTGCAAACATCCATCGTAAACAGTTTGAAGGGCTAAATGATACTTGCATTGTGTAAAAAGACAAAGACAGAAAAGAAATTATGAAAATGGAGGAGGGAGAATTTCACACATTACAATACAGTTCATTAGATTCTGCACAGCCATATTTTACCTGAAGTTCATCTCAAATGTATGAAATTCTCCCTCCTCGGTCATCATTGTTTCTTTTTCTTTTCTTAATTTCTTAACCATGGTATGCCAGTCATTTGCCCTATTTCTTGCTATACTTAAAAAAATATATATATATATCCTGCTCGCATAAGAGTTGTCCTTGATTTAGACTGATTTTATCTTTTCGGTGTCAACATCCATTGATCCAGACTGGAACACACTTAAAGTTCAGTATCTCGATTATACAAAACGTGTTCTTTAGTGCTCTGCTTGGACTAAAAGTAACAAAATCCAAGAGAAAATGCTTCACAATAAGATGATAAATACACAAAGCCTGCTATGGCCGTTTCTGTCCACCAGGAGGCTCTCTAACACTCACTTCCACTCTGCACCTTAAACCGTTCTCAGTCATTTAGTCTCTAAAGCCACCGTGTTAAACTGACTGCAGTCTACTAAACCATTTTACCATAACACCCTTGTAAATCAAGTTGAATTTGAGTTCAATCAGAAAAAATCGTTAATTCAGTTATGGTATCCAGGACAAAAGGCGTGCTTTCCCCTGCCAGGGAGCCATTTCACTCAGTTTTTGTCTCTTGGCTACCTCTTCTCTGTGGAACAGAGGAACCATCAACATGCTGGGAAACTAGCCAACATTTTGAGCTCTCTGTGTCCCCTTTATTGTTATAGGACAAAAAAATGCAGCTGGTACAAGGCCAAAAGGCTTAAACTACATTCATCATTTTCCACTTGAAGAAACTCAGTGGAGCTGGCAGTGTAATGCATCATCATTATAATAACTGATGATTCAGTGAAGACTATCAGGGGCACTCACCTTACACTCATGTCGGCTTTGTATGTCTTGCCATTGACGATGCCCAGGAGAGTGGGAGTTTGGTTGTCTTTAAAGTTGAGAGTTACATCATAAACAGCAGTGACTGTATGAGAAAGAAGAAAAGTCATATGTGATTTTGAGCCTTTTGAATTGCGTGTGTGATTGCGTGTGAATTCTTACGAACCTGTGCCCTTCAGACACTGCAGTGTGGTGGTGAATCCTTTGGTTCGGGGTAGGAGGTGGTATTTGAGCTTGGGCAGGCCTTTACTCTCTGCAACCTGCATACTGATTTGGTGCTTCTTCTCCGTAAAGCGGGTGCCCTCACAATACAGAAGAAACTGGGGAGGGAGAAGTTCTGTGTTAATACACACACATACTTGGATGACCTCCTTTCCCTTGTCCCATCCACTACCCTACTTCTGCTTGGTTGAAATACAGATCAGGTTCACCTCAAAGTAACACTATGCTAAAATAAAGGCACTTTATCTCAGTGGTATTAAGGTAGGCAGGTGGATATTCATTCTACCAAATAGCATTAAGTTTGTTTATTTGAATGCATAAAAACTATGGCATTAGCAGTGGTCTGATGTCTAACTTAAGGGGTAATTAGATCAACTGCTGAGCTCTCTAATCTCACCTGGTGAACTTCTTGACTCACTGTGGAAATCTGCAACGCAAGATGCTTTGCCCCTTATGCAAAGGTCTACATCAAACAGCAGACCTGCTGCCGTCGGGTAAGGTAAACCCTGTGCCTTTTTTGTTTTGAACAGATAAGAGCTGTTTTGCAGATTACAGCAGGGAGGAAAAGATACCTACTTAGACTGCTTAGACACAGTGGAAACCTTCAAGTTGAGTTCATGGGATTTCATTAAAAACAAAATAAACCCATGTCCTCCTGTTGAGATATCTGCAATACAGCTGGTGAACTCAGAACTACAGTACTACAGTACTGTATACTGCGGCCAAAAGCAACTAGGTAAGAAAAACTCGGTCAAAGGACAGAACGTGGAGTTCCCAATGTAATGGAGAGTTTAGGTCATTCCCTCTTAGGAAAATTCTTACCAGATCATCATAACTTGGACAGTTTTTCAAGAATAATTAAAAAAATATACAAAACACAACAACTGTTTAGATAACTGGGTTATGAGTGACTTTTTAAGAAAAAAAAGAAGTCAGTTAAATGTTAATATTTTTTGGGGGTAGTTTTACATTTTGGGCTTTGGAAAACACTTTCACCATTTTCTGATATTTTATGGACCAAGAATAATTGACAAAAATAATTGACAGATTAATCTGCAATGAAAAAAATAATTAGTTTCAGCCATAAAGTAAACTGTACATTTAGAAAGGGGGATGAAAAATGAGTTTGGTCACAACATGTTAGTTTTATTGCACAAATTAAATTTGCAAAGAATGTTTTACAGTCCATTACATTAGGGCTGAATGATATGGAAATAAAATCATACAGACTCACATTACTTTGTATCTTCTTAGATTATTTGTCTTATTATTTATACTTATATAGGTGATATAATTTTATAAACCTCTTGG
>JAPQRN010000015.1:22095176-22122793 GCA_037367275.1 Coranthus polyacanthus
CGACCACGCCCTTAATTATGCATAACTTGAAGCCTTAATACAATTTAAGAGTGAATTATATAAAATTTGACTCCTGGTACAGTTGCCATGAATAGAGAAATTAGCTACAGAGACCAAAACCGTTTTTTGTACCAGGCTGTTTATCACTGCTATGAAATTGAGCATTTTAACATGGGTCTATGGGGAGAGCCAGCCTCAAGTGGCCATTAAAGGAACTGCAGGTTGCCACTTGGGCATGCATGTTCAAAGCCAATGACTGTCTGACTGTCCCCTTACTCAGAATGAAATTACTGTAAGATAACAGTACTGATAAGATAAGCAGACATAAAAGTCACATAGCAATTTTGTTATCTGGCTACATGATCTGTCCACAGCTCGCTTAATTCTGTGTCAATTGAGAAACCATAGAGCGTATTAGTGCAATTTAACTAAGTGGGAAGATCTCTGTGTTGAGAGCACACAGCTGCCTCTTCACAAGCAACATGAATAGTTAAAGCATTATAGTGATGACTTAAGATCAAAAGATCAGTATGGTATTAACACCAATAACCAAATATGCTACGAATGGTCTCAGTAACATTACCTTTCTGCTACGGACTGGTCCCCCAGCTGGCAAAACCCTAAAGTTAGTATTCGCTTAAAAAGGACCACAGATCTGAATGAACTCCAGTAACCTAACATTGTCTGAGTGGTACGACATCTTTACGCAGGTCAACTCGGAGCCAGCTGGCTCACATGACATGCAGCGGGACGCAGACGGCTTGCTGTCTAGTAGCACCTGTTTAAAATGAACTCCGTGATACCGTGCCGCCCACCCCGACACACGACACTGCACGAAACGAGAATATGTACCCGGCTTATTATCACAAAGTGGATAACATGCATTAGTGCGGTAGAACTAGCTAACCGAAATGCATAATAACCAGTGTGCCTGCTAAAGCCAGCCAGTCACCGGGCTTATCAATTGACACATGTCTCGACTGCGGCCGGGGGGATGTCAGCTAAGTTAGCTGCCCCGTAAACTCAAAGTTGCAAACACAGATCACGCTACACCTCTACTTGAGGTAATATTTTTCATCACAGTGTGTCCCACAGTTGCAGTCAGAAACGATAAAGCTGTAAACGCTAGCTGGCACAAGCCTAAACCTGATGTTAATGTGACTCAACCAAGCAGCACAGGAAGGACACACTGAGCTGCTAACGGTAAACGCTAGCAAGCCTTCGTTAGCAAAACGAGTATGGTTATATTAGTTTAATATTTGATTTTGGTTAAAAGGACGGCTGAAGGACAGTTGACAGTTTATGTTGTAAAGCTTGCCAAACGCCAGTAATAGCACTGACCTGTGCTTCTGGCTAACGTTATGCTATGCTAGCTAGCATGGCTAACGTTAGCGCACAGTGTCTATAACGGTACTCTGAGCTTACCTGCAAATTATTCACTTGACACTCAGACGAGTCGGTAGATTTTTCAATACTTGTCCCGCGGCCTTACTGCCTTAAAACCACTCTGTTAAAAACACCTTATTACTTCACCCGTTTCCTGAAACGCTATAAAAATCACTTGAGGTAATGCGATTTGCAAGAGCGCTATTGTTTGTCGGTTAAAGCCCCACATTTCCTCAAAGCCCATCTGAAGGTGGCATGTCCTACATCCGGTCCGGCCCCTCATAACCATCCACACATACATAAAATTAATAAAATACAAAAATGTTTAGACAGCGGGCCTCTGCAGTACCATACCTGCCGATCCCAGTAATTGAACGCCGAGGATGTAGTACAGTTTGATCTATATTTACTGATCATGTGTAGTGTTTTATAGGCTGCTGATCTGTTACTTCTTACAATATACTTCATTTTACTGCTTTGTATTTGTTCCCACATTTACGCGTTCCGTATTTATTATCCATTATACGTCATTTTATTTACATCCCGTGTCTTGAATCGGTTTTCTCGACTAATGTATGGAAAGTTGCGCAGTGTACAACCAGACATTTTTTTTTTTTCTCCTAAATGTCAACTTAACACATGGCCGGTGTCATGTCATACTGTCTAACCCTTCCTTCAACAGCTGCGCATGTTTAGACCTCTTTAGCCCCCTGCTGGCGGTTTTGCACACTTGCAGTTTTGGATGAAATTGGACCAGTAATCGGATCTTCAGCAGGAATGACACGACCTATAGTGGGACAAATGTGGTATGGCTGTTTTTAAGGCTGAAACATTACTTTTTCAGCATAACCTGGGGCCTCCTCATTCAAGTGAGCTTGTTCTTACTATCAACAAACAAATAGCATAAGGTGTCTCGTTTACAGGCTGCAGTCGGCTGGACACGTCGGCCTGTCTAATTATTTGGGTTAATGCTGGCTATACATACTGTGGATTAGTGTTGGGAAAACGGAGCTGTCACCTGGCCCTAATCACATAATATAGTAAGCACTTGGTAAAACAACAACAAAGACTATGTAGTTTCTTCATTCGTTTAGGTCATTTATGCTAAAAAATATTTTTGCCCAGTTTCGCCACAGTATAACTGCAGTGATTAATTTTAGTTTTGATAACAGATGTCTTCTTTACCCTCCTGACATCCATACATAATTTGAAACTAAACCGTCATTGTATACATTTAGATTACAAATAGAAACAAATGTGAGTTTTTATTTGTCTGCAGCCAGAGGTTTGTTAGACAGCTCCTTTACTCAGACCTGGTCCAGCTAAAAGCAAAATAAAAGACATCAATTCAAAACATAAATAATTATCAAAATCGTACACTTACTAGACTCGTCTCGAAACCTAGCAGTAAAGACACAGATGAAAAAAAAAAAAAAAAAAAATGAAAACACAGTTTCAGTAAAAGATTAATCATTTATTATCTCTGTTGATAAATTCCTCTATATCAGAGCAACGGCTCGAGGGTTGGCACTTGACTTCGTACCATTACATGTGAAGATCAGCTATTACATTGGTACACAAAAAACATTCACAACCAATGTTTTTTCTCCCTAACACTGTTAAGGCTATTATACAGCATGGTCTCTCATACCAATTCTTTCCTTGAGATATGACAACAGTCAAAAATAAAACAATTCATTAGTAAATATATTAAAGATTATTTGTGCAAATACCTCAATTTGAGATGTTTAAGACATGGATCTAACATGATATACATCTGCTAGTTCAAGATATCATTGCATAATTTTAAAAAAGAGGTGAAAAACATTTTGAGAAAAAAATGACTAAAACAACAACTCCAGACATAAACTATTATTATGATTAATTATTAAAGATAGAATTTGTCTGAAACAAACAAACAAACAAAAAATACATGAATCGGGGTTACAAAAGGCTGTAGGCATTATTACTATTTTACTTATTATTTGCATTAGATAATTAAAATGTTGTGGTAATCAAACAGTACTTATCTCAGCACTTACAACACATCCAATCTGCATGTACCAGGTGGTAACACTTTAGGAACACCCAAGTACATTATAAGCACTTTGTGTGGATTTTATACCTTTTTATTTAGACCATTTTACAAAATCTAAAATGCAATAAAATCTGCTATGAATCTGACATCATTATGTGCCACTTCTGGCCTCAAACTTTATGTTTTGATCGTATTTTAGATGCAGTATCGATGTGCTTATAATGGCTTGTGACCAAAATACGTCAAGTACATGTTACAGGTGCTGCCTTACTGTTGCAGTCAAAACAAGTAGAGGCGTGGTCATGCACGGTTTATGTATCATCTATTCAGCTTAAAAATGAGTTTATCATAGCAAGAAATTATTTTTTTACCATGGTAAGTAGGGTTTAAGTATACCTACAGCATATTTTAACTAATATCTATTATCCTTTTTTTGTTTCAACCAATGGGCAGATGACGTCTACGCGGGCCATATTACGGATACGTATGGCAGTGATTCCATTGTGTTTGTGTGCAGATTGTACATACATGAAATACTGCTCACCCAACTCATGAAAATATAGTTGTACTCCCTCAGAGATTCTGTAAGGCAAAGACACAGGACAGTTTTTGACGTGAAAATCCTACGTGCCTGGAGAATTGCCCAGATTTAGCCGATTTGTACCAACACAATGTGAATGTTCACGAACATGTTACCGCCTTCAGTGGGAAGACTTTGGTAAAATTCTTGCTTCCACTACAATGGCAGGATTCTCAATGTCAGCTTTGCTCTGAACCATCCTCAGCTCTAGCTGTGCAGGGCTCGGCCTTTTCCCGGGGCCAGCCATCTCTGAGAGAGAGGAGAGAGGGAAAACAAGGCGTTTGGACCAGCAGTCAAATGGTAATTCTGTGTACACTGTTTATCATCATGTGGCTTTTTACATAGAAATAATAATCAAATCAACTGCATGCTAACAACAGTAATTAAGAGTACTGTAATCTACTGAGAATGCCACTCTCAAGCCTTTGAGATACTACTAATGGCTTCTAACTACTGTAATAGTGTTTATTACTGGTTGATGCAATACAGCTGATGTCATAAATAAAGTATTAACAACAGATGGCTACAAACAGTGCAGAAAAAAAGTGTTCCATTACAATTTCAAGACCGCATTACAAAAAAAACCACACATGACAAAAATCCATAAACACACACCCTACCATTGGCATAATTAATGGTCCTCTTAATAACATGGTGCATGACCGAGACTGTCCTTTCACAAGCGGCCTGCGGAAATCAGAAGATTACACTCAGTTGGAGTTTGTCTCTTTAAGCAGTCTAACAACATGCTGTATTTTATCACGTTAAAAGCAGCACTATTTCATCACAGTGGTGCTCAGAATATAGACCAGATCCCAAGTGTGTTACAGACCTTCAGGTCTCTGGGGTAATGGTGAGTCCAGGCTAGCAACATGGCAGCAAACAGGTCTCCTGTCCCCACAAACACAGCATCCACTTTGGGGATGTCCATGCAGATTTTCTGGATAGTGTTGGTCCCATCTGGTTTCACTACAGTGTGAAGGACAAAAAGGGTAGCGTTTACATATGGTGGCTAAGTTACATAGTGAAGAACATATCAAGAAATTTTCGTCACTATAAATCCTCGTTTTGTCCTCTTCAGTCAAGACTGGGATATATTATGTGCCAATATATGGTATGATATGAAAAATACAACAAAAAAAAAAAGAGTTAAATTCTGAAAACAGCAGTGAGGTAGTGCTGTGTCTAGAGTAAGTCCTAGTATTTACCGATTTTTTGGCTTCCAAGGGCCACCAAGAACTGGTCCCCACATTTTGAAGGCAGGTCCGTACTGGTCAGGACCACAGTCTCTGGACCCATTTGATGAAGCAAGTCCATCACCTGGATACAGGAGACCTCGCTGTACTTGTTGATGTCACAAACTAAATCCAAACACAACACAATGACACAGATGTAGATACTTACCTCCACAGCATCTAACTCTGTCCTGATTTTCCTCCCAGTTAAAAGCCTGTGGTGGAAAAATTGACTGTAGTCACAGATTTACCAGAGACAGAGTGTGCCATTTAGTTTGTTTAATGATTATTAGTAAAGTACACTCACTCTGCTTCAAACTGGTTGGGGGTGAGGATATCAGACAAAGGCACAACTTTGTCCCTGTAGACCGGCAGCAGGTGCTCTGGGACGTACTGAAACAGGCAGCAAATACACTCATTGCTTTACAAAGTAAAGTTTTGTGCCTGTAAAAAGATTTCCATATATGAAAAACCTTTGAATGAAAGGGAAGTAGATCCTAATCAGTTGAAACGGAGTAGAATATAATTGATTGAATGATTGTATAGTTTAGCATTAAATTAAAGTCACATTTCTGTTTGAAAAACATATTGCTGCGTTATACTGCAAATTGTCAACAGCCGAACAATGTACAAAGATGCTTACCATAGCACCGTGGTCTCCCATAACAGGATCGCAGACTGTGAAAAGGAGACTCAAACTTAAAGTCTGGGTATTACATTATAAAAGGTTACAGTTAGTAAAGTTATTTCATGTCAAAGTGGAATGACTTCTTGCACTCACCGTACACCAAACCGGGATTGGTTTTCTTCAGCTCCTGAATAATGTCAACCACCATCTCCAGGAAAGATGTGTCTCTGCTGTACCCTGAAGCAGGAAAGCAGCAAATAAAAGATTACCGATGTCTGTTTTATTTTGTTGCTCAAACAGATGATCAATATGTGAAGAATACAGCGGTGTGTGAGTCTTCTCTGCGATCGGACCCGTGATGTGTAAAAGAGGCGCGACACATGTCTGGATTATACAAACCACGGCAGGAGCAAGACTCTACAAATGAAACTTCTCCTCATTCTGAAGTTGTATTAGTTATTTCCAATGATCAAATGTGTGATCGAACTTGTGTGTGTTAAATTTAAAAAAAAAAAAACGTATGACATCCCTACGTCAACTACTGACACATTATGCCACGATGTGAATTGAATTAAGAGTTCAATCATAATTCTACGTGAGCACTCATCTGAGAGAGATCGTGAAATGCAGTGTTAAGTGTAACTAAATAACAGACAGATGATGCAGCTGTTGCATATTTAACAGATGCCACTTTGGAATGACAGCTCCGAGGCCAGGATGTCTCGTTTCATTAAACGGCTGCTGCCTCGGCTCCTCTCTGCTCGACTCCTCCGCTCACATCTCTGGTGGGAGAGGGAGGGGCTAAAACTTGAGGAGAGGAGTCGAGGTGAGGAGCCGAGGAGCTGCATCTTGAGAACTGAGAAAAGGGGCATGTCACTATGCCATCACCAACATGACAGAGACAGAAAAGGTTCATCACGTCTGTGCTGCACTTTTCATGTGCACTCGAAACCTGTCAGACCCTAAAGTGTTGATGGCACATCTTCTCTCACTAGGTCTCATTTCTTTTGTGCTACACTTCTCTCTCTCTCTCCGTCTCTTCTCTTGTCCCTCACCTTTTCCTCCTTTCTCTTCCCCTCACATCTCTTGCTCTCTCTTTCACTGACTAGTTCAAAATACGCGTGCATTTGATAGGTTTTCAGGTGGTGACACTAATAGAAATATGTTCATGACAGTGACCTGCTGCAACGCTCACAGTAAGTGACTCGGATTGTTTTTTTTTACTTATCACTCTTAGGACAGTTGTCAACAAATATAGCCTTTATTTTCCTGTAATAGCTCAGGTTCAGAGACGCACGCTTATCTGGTAAAACTAGACTTGGTGTGTATAATACTGTGAGGTCTCGGCCCTACTTTGTGAAGTGTAATTTGGTGATTTGGAGCCACTAGTGGAAACTTAAAAGAGACCAATATTCAAATAGTGAAAGAATAGAGGCACCTGAAAGAAGAAATGCACGTACACATTTCATGGTCAAGTTTGGGGGAAAACTGCACCTTTTACTTAAAGCACATAGAGGCTACATTAATTCTGTAGAGAGAGTTTGATATATCCTCTCCTACAGTGTGTGAAAAAGAGTGTTCATAAACAATGGCTGTTCCCCTGCAAAGATATAGTGATTAAACTCACCTGTAAGGATGTAGTCATAGTGGTTCACTTTATTGAGCTTAATTCCCTCATATAGCACGTTCAATTCCTCTGCTGTCAGTACTTGTCCCTTCCAGTGGGCATAGCCTGGAATACAAAAGGCAGGATTGTAAAGACATTTTGAAAACAAGTATCAAGACCTTTTCAAACAGTTTGCAGATGTGGACAATCAACACATGCACTTTTGTAACTCTAAAGGCAGGGAAAACAACGTGATATTGTGTTAGCCCTGCTGTGCGCAAAAGTACAAATGTACAAAGTGTTTTTCCCCTTCTTGGTCTCTATTCCCACCCCCCCTCAGCTGAGGTCCGTCTCCTCTGTTGAGTCCAGTGCCAAGTGGGGCCTCCACGCTCACTGAATGGGATCCCTGTATCTACGCTGCCAGCTCCCCCCCTTTCTTTGTCCCTCTTTCGCCCTTAATAAACCAGCATAAACCTTCAAACGCTGTTCTGACTGCAAATGCTTGGACACAGAATGGACACGTACTTTCTTTCACGCACACTCTTCTACATACTGGAGCGCAAGCAGAGTTCACACGAAGTCCAAATCTGACCCTGTGCCAGTAAGTGGACCTCCTGCAGGGAAGCTAAGAGCAAAGTAGAGGCGCAGTGTGTGCTGCGTTTGAAGCTCAAAGTGTGGAGTTATTAATGTTGTTTGCACAAACCAGAAAAAAAGCTGATGTGAAAGTCCACGCGGTTGAGTAATAAGTCCAAATGCTCAACACTGACCAGTGTTTTTATTGAAAGAACAAGGAACTGAATATGCTGATTCAAGTGGTTTCTGGGTAAAACGTCTCCTGCCCCTGTGGTGAAAACACATTCTTCACATACTTTGGCCCATGAAACTCTGATTATAATCCTATGATCTCTGCAGGTGTTCTGGGCAAACAAGTGTCAACTGAAGCAGTTTAATGTTTTATAGTAATTGTTTATGGTATTATTGTTGCATCTTGCATCTGTTTTACAGATTCTGTCTTTTATTGACTTCATTTTTTTTTAAGACTTTCCTCCACCTCCTGCCAAATCCAGCTAATCCTGCAGCCTCCTTATTTACCTAATTTTGTACAAGTTGCGATTGTGAAGAAGTGCAAAATGTTCTGACAATGTTCTGAGAGGTGCTATGTGTCAGTACCGCACTACTACATGTACTAATACTGCACAGTGTGGACTGCATGCTAATCTTCATAGTGTTCTGTTGCATATGTGGGACTCTTGAACTTTCTTATTTATGTTATGTTGGACTTTATGGACAGCAGTACACTCTGCTGTGCCAGTAAACATCCACCTCCCCCTTATGTGTTTTAATTTCAATTTTGTTAATTTACAAAATGTATTTTATTTTCTTGTATTTGTGTTGAAGTAGTTAATGGCATAAAGAGCGAAATCTAGTCAGAGAAGGGTTGAATTGTCATGTATTTGTCAGGAGTTAAATGGACGCCACATACAGGCAGGTAAAGGCAGCTTGGGGGCCTTAGAGGTCTTTAAGAAACATACCTGTTGACAAAGTGTACACAGAGCTGCTAACAAGAGAGTACGTGGTTATCCTGGTGCATTTTCATGTGTTACAGGCCCACCGAAAATAAACCTCCTTTTACATTCTTAATGTGTGTCAGGCCTGTGAAATGATTTAAATATAAACCCCACAGTAGTAGTCGACCGATCGACTTTTAAAGGCCCATAGAGTAACAATCGTTTGGATCGGGGAAAGGCCGACAGCCGATTAACGGCCGATATTATTTCTGCCCTCTCAACACTGAAAGCACATTATGCATGTCTGAAATTAACTATTTTTTTAACTTTATTTGAAAGCATGTAACTGCTGAACTGAACATCCAAGTCAAAGTGATAAATACCTAAATAAATACGTGTGAATTACCGAACATCAAACTCAAAGTAATTCATCAATAAATGTGGAAGTGAACATCAAACTAACTGTAAAAATCATTAAACATCATTATATCATTAAATTAAGTTATGTACTGTATATTTCTGATTACTTTTTATGTTGTTTGAAATATACAAACAGCATCAAATGGTTTATATTCCCTTGATACTCATTAATAAACTGATTATAGAAAAACAGGCATTAGTTATATAATAATATCAGTTAAAGTAGAGCAAAAAGTCCCCGATGACCTGTATTGATTATCACATTTTAAAATTGCCCTCTCCTCAACCCAACTGATGACAGTAACTATGACATTGAACTGGGTCAGATAAAGCTTGCTTACAGAGTTCATCCCACTGTCTATATAATAACAAGGCAAAATGCAAAGACACTGATTAACTCTGTGCACGTGTACTCTGTGGTGTCATACTGCCAAGTGAAGCTGAGGCCAACAACACGAAGAATGTGCATCTTATCGAATGCACCATCTACGAAGCTGATTTACGACTGTCATGAAACCTGGATCGTCTTACAGTACACTCGACCGCCAGCTGTGGATATGTGGGATGACTTAAAGGTGATGCCAAATTTGCCACTTGCTCACAACACTGCGAAACTCAATTTTACCACAGTACTTTTTAAACACAGTTCAGTAGAAAGTCACTCAGCCGACCTGTGTGATTGGAGAACTGCACAGAGTTGATAGAGTCCACTTCAAAGCCCAACACCTGAGAAGGAAGTCATAAAGCAGGAGTTAAAACAGAGAACAATGACCTCAGTACAATACCAGTCCATATAAACTGCATGGTGAATTGCCGTGAGAGGCGTTTAATGTGAACAGGTTTCACTTCTCGTGTGAAGCACATTACCATGCATTTCTGTGATTTTATGATGACAATGCATTCAAATAACCTTCAGAGATTCACTTGTTGGACGACAGTGTTTACATACAATGTTCACTGATGCAATCTCAGAATTTTTTCTCAAAAAACAGTGATTAACACTGAAATCAAGAGAAACAACTCTCTGCCTAGAAAGATAAATCGCATCCAAAAACCCCACACCACCACAACATGCTTTCGAAAACAATCAGGATTGCATGTGTTTCCTATCAGTTTAGTCTGTGCAGAGGGCAGCTAAGACTCCTGATCAACACTCATTTCAAGACTCCTTTAAACGCATCAGGACGTCACGCTTTATGTCTTGTTTTTCACATTTATTTTCTTAAACTGTTACGCGTTGTTTCATCCAGCTGTGAAGAGGAAGCACTTAGCTATGCAGGCTCGATGTAAGCCCCAGTTTTTACCTGCAGAGGAAATGTTGCCGACTTGTTCCCAACGTATCCCCTGACAACATGACTCTGAATGGACAACACACGACACTCCATATCCGCTGTTACACTGGCTGCGATAAAAAGCAAAGAAGTTGGACAACAGGCGCAAAAAATCTTACAGCAGCATTCAAATGTGCACACTGCACAGGCTCTGTCTCTGTCACGCTGAGACTTGGCATGTGAGGAAGTCCAGCATTGAAGGACATAAACGGCACCGCTGCTGACATTTGAGGATTTCTACTCAGGCATCTACAAGGACACCTAAACTGGTGCATTCAGGGCTCATTGGAAACGTAGGAGAAACTGTCACCCGAAAACAAGAGAGAAAGTTCACTTTTCTGTATAGGAAAACTGGTCAAATGGTTATATTTATTTTAAAAACAACTCAAGCGTGTCTGCTTTCTATCGCTGTTTATAAGTTTTGGTAAAACCCATACAGCCGAACTTTAATGTTTTCTTCTTTTTTGTTTTTATTCACATTCCCTGTTTAATGTGCTTCCACATTGAGCTATATGTTTGTGTTAGCTGGAAGATAAAAATGTAAATGCTTTTTGTTTTTTCCCCACAACGGAAAGGGATGGATATATATGACCATGACTGTTGTAAAAAGAAAAGAAAGGAGAAAATAGCTATTCTATTCTTGGATCAAATAAAAGACTCAAAATCAAAGTAAATAAATAAATAAAACTTGGCCATAGCTTGGCAATCTGTATAACTTCATGATCTGAATTTTAGATAGAGATTGGTAGGTTATTTTGTTTCCACTAGAGGGCAGACAGGAGAGTTTAGCTTTACTAAAAATAGTTAAAGATGAAACATGTTAGGATATAAAGCACAACCTTATATTAGTACCTATATCATATGTATGACATATTTTAGTTACCTCTTACAAAGAGGGATTATAACATGAAGTGATGAAAATGCTTTAGTCACTTCACTTAGGCTTATATAATAATGTTAAGCTTGATTAAAGATAAGCTGTGTAGGCTGTGTGTGTATGGTTCTTATTCTATATCTTGTATTGTCTATTAACTGGACCCCGTGTCTGTAATAAAGTTTGATTAATTGATACATGGCTGATTGTGTGTATGTACACAGCTGACTGCAGACAGCAAGACAAGGATATAAAGTTACGCTGTTATTCATTCAACTTGCTAAAGTGGAACTTTAGAAGATAGGCCAGCCCTGTACCAATCCATTTGATGTCTATCATTTCTATTTATTTACTGTACGAGCCACTGTGAGGAATGCATCTCTAGGAACGTTTAATGCATGGGTAATGTCTTTTTCAAGAACAGTATAAAAGTGCATGTCATGCCAGTAGTGCTTATCTTTTAACTGAGTAAAAGTAGAAATGGCATGCTGTAATGACCTTGCCTACAAGTAAACATGCGTAAAATGTTAGTTATTAATAATATGGGGAAAATTTACTCATGGTACGAGTAAAGAAATAAAGCACAATACAGGAAATTCCCAAGTGTTTATTTATTTTTGTACGATAATACTTTAATTATTCTTATTGATGCCTAAATATGTAGCAGTTGGGCAATGTGGAGACCAATTAAAAGGTTTGCAGCTGTATGCATACAGTTTATTCTTTTAATCACAACCAACAGTATCAATGGAAATGGAAATGATGGTTGGTCATGGTCTGTGCCATGACTGTCATGTGTTAAAGTCGACATTCTAATAACGGCAGCCTATCCCACCTTCAGTTTTATGTCAAGGTGAATAAACAAGGAAAAGCCTGGATACAATGCCTTTTATAACAGTGTGAATATGATAACGACAGATATGAATGGAGGCCATCACCCGATAGGAGCAGTCTGGGGCATTGTGTGGTTATGTCCCATTTCTCCGCAGCCTGACACCGCTGTGAGTTGAAAAGCCCTTCTCCCCGAGCAGCCCGGGCTGAAGCTGAGCCAAAGACGGCTCACTGAAGAGTCACTTCCTGTGTCAGTGTCACGTGAGCGTCGCCGCTGCCCCGCCTCTTTAGGAGACTTCAGCAAATCCTGTCCAATTCATTCCAATAGGAGTACTGAAGCTGATCTCAGATTATGACCGACCCCGCAGTCATATCAATAAATATTCGACCCGTTTTTCACAGGCCGCGTGTCTTTTGAACATTCTGACATCAAAATGATTTTTTTTTTTTCCCAGACACAAGGATCAGGAGAAAATTGACTTTGTTTGAGGTCTGTCTCTGTCTCAGCAACACTCTCGCCATCTCGACATCTTGCAACAGGTCTCTCTCCCAAACAGAGCAAGTTTGAAAAAACAAAAACATTTGTACTATATTTATTGTTGTATTTAGTGTTGTATTGTGCTGACACATAGATAACAATCATCAGATGATTAGTTTTTTTTTTAAAAAAGCTTTGTACAACAGTGGGCTTAATACAGAGTATAGAGCATAGATATGAAGGACAGATAGAAGATGTGAGACGTACTGTCCCATCTTAGGGCAGGTATGTCAGAGTGGTCTGTCAAGGTATGGCAGCTATAAAACGAACCCAGGATCTAAATTTGCCGGTTCTGACTTTTGGAAATCAATCATCATTTTACATTTTGAAATGAATGTTAAGTTGACTCAGATGTTTGTATCTGTACATCAGTGTTTATTAAGTTCTGTCATGAACTGTTGATAGTTCATAATTGTCATAATTGTTCATAATTGTCCTTTTGATGAAGAATGCGACAGCTGTGGGGCTTGTTTATATAGGTCACAGTGCGTAGTTGTCCCTTCCAAGATGGCGGCGACTTGGGACAACTCGCGCTATGCGTCGTCGCGGAAACCTCCTATCTCCTTTTTATAACTATAGTTTACAGTGTCTTTGGCTGAGCCTCTCTGGAGGAGCCCCGCCCCCTCTCGTGCTAACGTCTGGCCGGGGCGGAGTCAGGTAGCAGCTAGACTGACACGTAAGAATCCTGCGTAAATTTTTAAGGAAGAAGCAACAACTTTCCTTGAGTTGAGTGAGGATAGGACTCCTTCCCTTCAGACTTGATGTATACTTAACCTGTCTCAGACTAGAGGCCTGTTTGGACGCTTTTAAAGCGACGCGGGACTGTCAGCGACAGCCGACCCACAAAATGAGATTTTCAGCGCTTATTTCTGTCCTGCGGTCGTTCGGCCCGGTAGTAATCGGTATTTCGCTGGGATTCACGTTGAGTTTATTGAGCGTAACCTGGACGGAAGAAGCGTGTTACCTGGGCGGTAACGACGGCGAAGATGTTACGCTGGGTCAGGATGGACTGCTGAAAGGAGCCCGAAAGCCAAACTCCATTGCGACCAATAACGAAGTGGAGTCCGAAGAGGATTTTGAACCAAGAATCGTACCTTATAAACAAGTCCAACAGAGTGCCCCAAAGAAAGTTTTCAGGTAAGTGTGCTCATTTACTTCAACTATTAACACTTTTATTATGCAAGGAGGCTCACAGTATTCGGCTTGTGTTTGTTATCCATAGGAGACATCAATATATTGTACACTATAGAGCAGCAGGCCGCAGCTCATCCCCACTAAATGATGACCGATATTAAATGAATGGTAGTCCATATTAGGCCAGGTGTACAGGTGTACAGGTGTCTGCCGCTCACCACGTGGGCACGGACGTTCAAAACGACGCTATAATGAAAACACATGATTTTCCTCTCGCTGATCTCATTAGGGTTAAACGCACCAACACGCACTGGGTTAATATCGACTCCGTGTCGTGGGCTGTGTCTCTGCAATGTCTGTTTACATATACTTTATAAACAGGCAAACGTGTCCAGCGTCTTCTTGGATGGCGCCCATGTGTGAAGTGGCGGCATCTCATTACTTTCCTGAGAAAGGGCTTAAGTGTTTCAGGCTGGGTCACAGTCGCAGTGATGAATCACAACGCAAGTTTTTGCACGTTTCCATTTCCCCGTTAAACTTCTCAGTCTCAGGGTGTTTCAAAAAAAGTTTGCAGAGCAGAACCGAAGAGTTCATTTACACGTTTGTCTTCCAAATGCTTTTAAGTCAACAAACAAAACTAAACTTAAAAAGGAAATTCGTGAAAACTGTCGAGAGAAGTAAGTAACAAGGCATGAAAAAGTTGTTAAGCATGTGTAGAAGTTTGCTTTCTAGATTTATGTAAGGTTCTATATAAAGCTTTGGGTCATCAGTAGCCTTTTGTCTTTTTCAGAGCAAAATACATAAGCACAGAGCTGGGAATGCGAGAGCGTTTGTTCGTTGGAGTGCTGACATCCAAAAACACCATCAACACCCTGGGCGTGGCTGTCAATCGCACCATCAGCCATCATCTGGATACTGTGGTCTTCTTCACCGGCATGCGCAACCGCAAAGTCCCTCATGGCATGTTCGTAGTCTCTCACGGAGATGAGAGACTGATATGGAACATGTTTCAGACCGTCCGGTACATTTTCGACCATTACATCAACGAGTATGACTGGTTTTACTTTGTCCAAGATGATGCCTACACAGAGGCCGACAGGATCAGAGCCCTGGTGGAACATCTGAGTATGGATCGAGAGCTTTACATGGGCAGTCCCGAGGAGTTCATAGGTGGAGAGATGGAGGGAAAGTACTGCTACGGTGGGTTCGGGTACCTCCTGTCCCGTACTTTGCTCCTGCGACTCCAGCCCTTCCTGGAGAACTGTAGAAATGACATCCTGAGCGCCAGGCCTGATGAGTGGCTTGGCAGATGCATCATTGATTACACCAACACAAACTGTGTCAGTGAATATGAGGTAGGTCGCTCTGATTTATTGCATTTTTTTTGTTTTGTCAAGAATTCATGAAGCAGCTCGTATATTGTTAAAATGAATGAGGAGCCACAAATGCTGCAGGACTTAGATTCAGGTTCCAACCAGCTGTGTGATTGGTTACAGCAGGGGTTTTTTCATTTTCAGCAGAAAAACAAAATGGTCACAGCAGAAGCCAGGCTTTGCCTCTGGGACAGCACTTTAAACTGACAGACGGCTTTATAAAACTGTAATTATGACGCTGGGACAGAGGTGGTATTTATATTACAGAGTAGATTGCTAATACCCATGGCCCTTTTTTTTTCTCTCTCTCTCTCTCTGCTCCAGCAACAAGATGGAATAGGTAAACAGGCAGGCAGAGCACAGCCGTGCTTAGGTTCAATGGTGTGAAAATCCCCTGTGGGTCAACATGCACTGGTCTTGTAATGTCATTAGCATTTAAGGTCAAACAAGCTCAGACCTGATCTTTCCCAGTGCCCTCTCATGCAACAGCCTCACCGTTTGTTGTGTTCAGCATTCAGTTTGCCTCACACACGCTAAAGTCTATGGTCTTCCTTAGCTCAGGAGATCAATATAAATGGGACTAGTAGTCATTAAATACACGTGCAAGCTTAGATTTCTTAGTAGTTCCTATTCCGTAGCTGTCTTTTGCTTCCATTTTCTCCTCTGTGGCTGTGACCCAGAGAAGGAAACCATCTTGTTGCTCACTTGAGAGTGAGTTGCATGGCTAAGTAAAGTGCCGTGAGCCTGAAGAGCTCCAGCAGAGAGAAGATAAGGGAGAGGAGGAGGGGAAGTTAACAGGCCTGGTAAAGAGGGAGCAAACAGCTTGAACACAGAGCCTGACATCAATTTTGGTTAAGGGAGAGCATTGATGACAATTAGGTGCAGACAATGCTTCACCGAGTGTACAAGTACGGACTGTAAGCTGTTGGCAAACTTCTGCCAAAGAGTTGCCTAAGCACAGCCTTGTTCTTTGTTCTTTTAATAGCATGATCAGATTGGATTCACTTTTTTTTTTTTTTTTTAATCACTCAAGCTCCTTAGGTAGTTGCCCTGTTTTTAATGGGACTGTGCCAGTGTGAGTCACTTTGTATTAATAGGTTTCACCATTAAATGTTTGACTCATGAATCTTTTTTACCTGCAGTTGCATTAATTAGTATTGTAAGTGGAGGAAATTATTTATAGGTGAACTAACATTATCAGGGTTTTCCCAAAGTGCGTGGAGGGCTTAGGTGCTCTGATGGCTCTTCGACTAAAAACCTGCCTAACAAATCTGCTCATCGAAGAAGTCTACATAAAATTCAATTTTTGGAAATAATAGATGACCCTCACTTTTGAAAAGGCTATTTCCAGAAAAAAAACACTGTCCATTTGCACTACAACGGTATCTTTTCTCTCCAGAGTGCTAAAGAAATCTTAGCAGTGTTTTACAGTTCTTCAGCTTAGGTACTGGACCTAGGTTTTGTAATGGTAAAGAAAACCCTGATTATGTTCCAAGAACAAATAGGATTCCTGAAAATATCAAAAACTCTTGACAATAGAAACAAAATATATCTCAGACAGCACTTTACTATGCAATTATGGTTGAAACCGCACTGTTTGCAGTGGAGATGAGCCCAGAACGCCGCCTAGATAGCATGTAATGTTTGTTTGAATGTAAGCAACGCAGCATAACAACTAAGCTTGTAATAACATCAGGCATGTTTCTGTCATGCTCGGTAGAAGAAGTCTCATGAAAAGACCTCTTTGTTTATTCTCAGGGCCTTCAGTACCACCATTATGAGCTGGGGAAAAACTCAGATCCAAGTAAAGAACAGAGTGACGAGTTCAAGAAAGCTCTGACTGTCCATCCAGTGTCTGACCCTGAACAGATGTACCGGCTGCACCGATACTTCACAGAGATTGAACTCCAGAAGACTTACGATGAGATTGCTAAGCTGCAGGTAAGCTGATTTCAAGAGCCACAAATCACCTGTTGTTCACTCAGAAATAAAAACTTGGCTCCCCTTTGCCTACCTCTGTTTCAGGCTCAAAAATATTGCAGCTTTAGCGTCGTATAAGTGGTGTCAGCAGCAAGTCGGCAGCTTTATCGATCTCAACACTTTTTGTGTCTCCACAGGCAGAAATAAAGAATGTGAGCGTGGTTGCTTTTGAGGGGAACCGAAGCGCCCAGTGGCCAGTCGGGATCAATCCACCTTTTGAGCCCAAATCTCGGTTTGAAGTTCTGAAGTGGGAATACTTTACAGAGGAGGAGATTTATTCATGCATAGATGGCTCTCCCAAGTGTGAACTGCATGGCATTGACCGTATGGACGTGGCTGATGTTATTGATGTTGCAATTGGAGAGTTAAACAAGAAGTACATGCCTGTCCTACACCTGAAGAAGCAGCAGCTGATTAATGGCTACAGGCGCTTCGACCCCATTAGGGGCATGGAGTACATCTTGGACCTGCAGCTGGAAGTAGTCAACCAGAAGGGTCATAGTCGCTCCATCACAAAGCGGGTTCACCTGGTGCGACCTTTGAGCCGGATAGAGATCATTCCAATGCCTTATGTCACTGAAGCTACTAGGGTTCACATCATTATACCTCTAACGCTGCAGGTCCGGAGCTATGTTGACCATTTCCTTGAAGTCTTTGCCTCGAATGCCTTTGAGACCAGCGAAAACGCAATCCTAACATTCTTGTTTATTTACGATCCAGTTGAGGCCCAGCAAGTGAATCAAAATGATATATTTGCCGGTGTGAAGGCTCAGATAAACGCTTATGAACGCAAATATCCTACAATAAAAATCCCTTGGATAAGTGTGAAGACTGAAACTCCATCTCAGATCAAGTTCATGGACATCATTTCAAAGAAGCACCCCGTTGACACGCTGTTCTTCCTGGCTAACGTCGACACAAGTGTCAGCTCTGAATTTCTCAATCGCTGTCGCATGAATTCGATAAACAACTGGCAGGTGTTCTTCCCCATCCATTTCCAGGACTACAACCCTGACGTGGCCTATCACAAGCAGCAGCGTCCAGCCACAGTCGATCTGGTCAAGGACGCGGGTCATTTCGACCGCATGTCGTTCGAAGAGGCATGTTTTTACAACTCGGACTACATGGCAACGCGAACGAGAATGGTGGCGGACGTCCAGGAGAATGAGGAGATTCTGGAGACCCTGGACATCTACGACATGTTTGTAAAGTATTCAGGTCTGCATGTATTCAGAGCAGTAGAGCCCGCATTGCATCAGCAGTACCGCTACCAGAACTGCAACCCGCGGCTTAGTGAAGACATCTATCACAGATGTGTTCAGAGCAACTTGGAAGGTCTGGGTTCTCGCTCTCAGCTTGCTATGCTGCTGTTTGAGCAAGAACAAGGAAACAGCACCTGAAATCACCTCGTAAGCTCCTGGACATGTTCGAATGGGAGTTTAAAGCCTCCTGTTGCAAATTAGAATATGGACCACGTCTTAACATGACCATGAGCGACAAATGTAGCACCGCTCGTAACTTGCTTTACCTTTGCCCTAAAATGAACCCATGTACGGGAAGTGGTTATGCACGTGGCTCTTTTCCATCTTCTAGTGTGCATCAAAGGCTGGTTTGTGAGAGGTTTTAGATAGTTTGGACAGATGAATGCAGTACATGCCTAATTCCTAAGCTTTTCAGAAATGTTTACAGTTATTGTCCAATGTTTTTGCTACTCTGGGAATTCTGAAAGTTGTGTTAAGCAATTTTTGACCACTTGAGAGCAGAAACAGCAGCAGAGCCTTCTCCAGTTTCTTTGGTTAAGGCGTTCACCATACATGAGCAGCAGACACAGGACAACAAAGGAGCAAGTCTCCTTGTCCAGAGTTATATTCACTGGGGTTTTGTCCTTGTTTTGTTTCCGATTCCTGTAAATCTGATCTTCCTTTCCACTAATATCCACAGGGGAGTTGGCATTAGACTTGTTTGACCTATTATGCTGGGTATGGTTGCTCATGGTTTTCATGGGGATGTTGAACAACAAAACAAATGTCGAGGTAAAAGTCGGTTGTAGCTTTTCGGTGGGATCAGAAATCCTAGAAAGAATTGCTTTGACATTCATAGATGTTTAATGTTAATGTATTGAATATATATTTAATGCATAACTAATAGAAACATGGTACATCATTCCAGTCTGTTTGCCCTTTTATTTAAGGGCATTACATTTTCTGATATTTACTGATTGGAGTATTTTTAAAAGGGCATTGTTCTATACAGTACAGTATGTGCCTTAAGAGTTTTCGTGTGCTTATAGTTTACCTGGTAACAGTTCACCTCAGTAGGTGATGTGCAGCTGATGTTTTTCAATAGAATTTGGTATCATTACTGTATAGTTGCCAGTTTTGAATGGCTAAGAGATATTATTTTTCACTGTGGCTAAACCCTGTTACATTGTTGGGAGAACTCAACGGGATGTCAGATAACCTTATATTTTTTTTAAGGTGACTTGGAATTATGATCCCATCCACCCACGGGTTGTACAAAGTGCCTCAAAGCAGAGAATGGAGTTTCTGAAGAAGTCCCGCTGTTGGATTTTAGAGGTCGTACTGTAGATGAAGGTGTACCGGTAGGCCCACAGTGTATTAGCATTGAATTCTTCTTCTTGATGTTTTTAAGAAACGTACATGCTGGAGGCCAAAGAGAACTGTGAGTAATGTCAGAAACACTTCTGTAAATATCTTTCAAATGTACTGGCCCATGCAGGTGTTTCATTAATTTCAGGAGTCCTCCATGAAGTAAATGGTACTGTAAAACAGAATTTAATAACTTTAAAAATGAAATTAAGAATGTACGAAACGTGTTCCTGCATCACCAGTTGGACCAGACTGTTTGTTTTTTTTTATACTCTCAAAGATGATGATTTTTCCAAAGTGTTATGGACTGTATTGTTAAAGATTTTGTAAGTTATTGAATGGTTTCATTGACCTCCATGTGCCGAGCTCAAATGTGGGAATGGGTGCTCTTAGTTAGAGTCCTTTACTACATGACTGAGCGTCGGCGGAGTTTAGGGGTACTAGACACGGGAAATGCATTAATATAAGTTACTTATAATGTGCAATATTACAAAATCACAACTGGATATCTGTCCAGTACAGGACAGACGTTTGAATATGGGAGAGGAGTGCTGCAACACTGTTCATCATATTTCATAATTTAAGACTCAAACTTTCTGTTTAACGTTAAGTAAATACACTGTAATGTTTTTGACAGTACCTTTTAATGTATTTTGCTGACACTAGACACTTTTCACCTATTTACTTAGAAATACATACAATTAAGGCAAATCCTTTTATTTAACTTAAATTGGATTTAAAGTGTATGTTGGAAACGTGACATTAACTGTGGTGGTCCTAAACAGTGTTTGCTGTACTTTTTTTTGCCATGTAAACACAGACCATGGAGGTCAGCTCGTGCTGACTTTTTGTCATTCATTTTATAACGCATCTCTTACTTCACGAGATCAGTCTAATGAAAGTGCTCTATTTGATATAGTATGAATGTTATTATATATTATTATGACACTAATGGTGTGTGTTACTAGAAACAATATACCCAAACCACTGTGAAAGATGGAGGGCTGAGATTCCTATATGAAGGTGCTGTGGTGATCTGCATTTCTGTTGCCTCTGTAGAAACAAAATCTAAAATTAAGGGAGGATGGCAGACTCATCACCGAATACTCTTAACAAAGCCAACATCGCCGTGTTGGTCCAAAACTTTGTCATTTCTCTGTGAATTATGCAGATTCTGAATACTTCCACACTAACTGAGGCTTTTCGAGACAGTTTAAGTATAAATATTTTATAGAAATAACATTTTTAAGCCTTTTTTTTTTTTTTGTAGCTTTTGAAATGTTCAGACGTGCTGTATCCCACTTTGTATTTTGCGTATCGAGTATCACGTCATTTCATGTTGACGACAATTGAAAAAAGTTTTTAATTTTCATATAGTAATTGATTTTTTTTTTTTTTTTTTTTTTTAAAGCAGGTAAATGCATAGATTGACATTAAATTTTTCTTCTGATGTTTGGACCTTTTGGTTTACATTTTTATATTATGCATATGGGTATTAGTATAACCAAAGCAATACATTTTAATTAATGTTCATCACATTCAATTATGTGCTGTAATTCCTAATCAACTGTGAATTATAATTTTTAAATAAAGAGCTTTTTTAATATTAATGTTTCCCGTTTTCATTCTGTTTCATTTTAATTTCAGCTTCAAATTCCAGTTTGTCCTTTAGGTGTCAGCAGAAGAGCATGTTTACCGCCTTGCAGTGCAGATCCAGGAGCAGCACGGGCCGCCGAGGTGTGCAGCGTTACCGATTACAGAAGACACGTTTCTATTAACACACTGGTGATGTTAACTTATTCGGTTTCTCAACATGAGCTGTGGGACTGCAGTTAGCATTCCACCTCATGTCAGACCTGAGGTATTTCTGATGTCTGGGTTGGGTAAAAACAGGGAAAACGTTGCGACCTTAATTACAGCTTTAGTTATTTCAAGGGTCCATATGCACTACCCTGAGGCATGCTGTAAAACCACATAACTACAGAGCAGCTGGGAGTTAATTGTAAGTCATTATTTTGTACTTCATTTTACATACGATCCCAGGACTTTCTCCTCCCACACAGCGACAGAGTTGTTCCAAGTTGTCTAGGAAATAGTTCTAGAAAGAAAAGCAATTTGGATTCACCTGCAGAGTCTGCACAGTAACACATTTTTCTGTAACATAAGCAGTCAAGAAATCTTTCCCCGAGTGTCGTCGGTGTTATCCCGTACTGTCTTCATAAAACCTAACTCTTGAGATGTTTTCAGTGATTAAAATTTAGCATGGACTTTCTTTACATTATATTGTAAATGGGAGAGTGAAATGGTTTTGACGTGGGTGGGTGTAGTAAATAAAACCAGACAACATGAAGTTACAAAGGCTCTGGATTTAGGAGGCACTGGTTTTACCAATCTAAACTTTAATAGTCATTGTATTTACCATATTTAACATATATAAAATGTGTTCTAACAGAGCAAATAATCACAAGATCACACTTCTGTACAAAATGTAAGCGTTCCTTGTTACTGCAGTGATGGTCCATTTCCATTTCTGTCAGATGGGAGATGAAATTTCTTCATATGAATTGCTGACAGCAGCTTGTATCACCCTGCACTTACTATATTTTTCTCTTCTCAGATGACCTCTCAAACCTCAGCTAAAATATGCAGCTGAAAAAAGGACAAAACAGCAGATATTCAAAATGTAACATCAGTGGCGGTTGAGATCAATTTGATTTACATGGGTAATGTAATAAGCGCACCTAAACTGAATGTCATGGAGCTATAAAAGGTAGGCCCAAAGAGCTGTGCAAGAGGGGAGCTCAGATTAGAGGCTTGAGGAATCCCAGGAATGTAAGCTACATGTTGTCAAGCTGGGAAGTTGTCCCATCTGCTACAGTACAGACCTGCCGCCCACTGTTGGCCACAGCCCTGTGGCACCTCAAACAGACTGCGTACACTTGTAAAAATCAACTCTTTGTAAGTCGCTACCTATGTTATTAAATATTTTTATACAGAATTTTCCAGGATCTATCTTTCAGTGTAGCTAAAATACAGCGTGAAGAGGATGAAAAGCCTTCAAGCTCTGACTAACATTCACATAAAACTCCACAGTAAAAAATGTAGCCTTGTATTCATCCCAGCACCCCGGTCCCTGTGTGACTTGTCTGAGGATAGCTACAGTTATTGATGACAGAGGAGAAGATTGTTATGCATAGCCTGTACAGGATGCCATCAGAGATTGTGATTGGGAACCTTTTGAAAATGTCAAAGTGACACATGATTACGAATATTAAACAGCCATGTAAAGCCCATGATTACTTGACAGGAGGAGGGGATATGACAGATGGAAGACGGTGGAATCTCACTACGAGTGATACATGGTGATGTTACGGCAACAGAATGCACCGATCAAATTAACCCCAAAAAGTGATGCCATCATATGTAAACATGATATGCGGTAATGTATTTCCTCAACACAACGTTAGGATTTAGTCTACTAATTATGTTTACACTTTGCCCCATAACATAATTTGATCTTGCATTTAGAATAGGCACAAACAGGAGTAGGATTAGTTGCTAGTATGCAAAGAGGGCCGTGCTGCATGTTCTAGCAGCTTATAAACTAGATACGGCAATGCGGGGACATGTAATGAGAGAGATCACTCCTGAATAATTCTTTCCCGTTGTTTTCAGTGAAGCTAAACTGTAACCTAAGTGCTACTACGCAAAGTTTGATTTAAGCCCAAATGAATATTACTGACGAAGTGAATGATCTCAACTCATGCAAGGTTATCCGAATTGTCCTAAAAATTAAGAAATTAAGTTATTTAGACAACCTAATAACACCTTTTCACTGTGGGATCTTAACAAAACGTACTTTGTAGATACTGTAATTTGGTATTTGGGTAGACAAGGCCGTTCAGCCGGAGATGGAGTCAGTGGCAGTACCAAAACACGTGGGCAGGAGATTCCACAGTGACTGGAATAAAGATGAAACAAGATTATAGAAAAATAAAAGTGGAAGAAATGAGGAAACTAAAAAAACAAAACACAAAGTGGTTTAAAGAGCTGGATGTTGTTTTTGGCCCCCAAAACGGTTTGTGCTGGCCTCAGCAGTGCCCAGGAGCTAGTGAAAATGCAGAAGGAAATCAATATGAGCAGCGCTCCTTCCACTGTTGTCTGTCCCTCAACTTCTTTCGTAACTCAAATAGCAGCATAAGCAGCATAAAAATAACATATGTAGGTGTAGTTACACAGCAAAGTATAAGGTCTGATGGTGTAAATCCAAAACATCCCGGTATGTGAAATACAGCTGTAAAAGAAAAGAATCCGCCCTCACGAGGTCTTTAAAGTTCAGGTTATGTGAAGGTCACAGGTTGTAAAGAATGTTCCTGCAGTATTACTAGTGAGCAGCGCTGACCTCATGATAGCACAACAAACATTATGATTTTGATTGATTCATTGTATGAGTCTACACTTTTTAACTTTCACTTGCTAACTTGTGCTCTTAAAAACTGTGGTGTATTTGTCCCACCCTTTGAGGTTCAAATAAACCAACGAGAATATTCCAACCTCCGGAGCGGCGTTCAAGCTTGTCACTGTGAGTGTGGGAGCCAAGTGCAGAGCTGTATAGCTGCACATTTAGCAGATAACCATTGTTCAACTACAATAAAAATCTCCTCGCTTTAGATTCTCAAGCACTCTTTTTGTTTGTGGATCAGTCCAGCTAAGCTGCATCGGTCTAATGTGCTCAGTCATGTGTGTAAAACATTAAAGTGCACATGCGACACGTACAAACACACACGTAAACACATGTTGGGTTTCCATGTGTTTCGAGGGTATTACAGACTTACATTCATGTCCCAGAGCCTTACCCTAACCACAACACGCCTAACCCTAACTTTAAACGAACGCTTAAACCTCAAATTGAATGATTTGTTCCCATAAGGGAGCTTAGTTCCCACAAGTGGATACAGATTTATGTCCCCATAACTTAAGAAATACCCACATCACACACACACATCCTCTCTCTCACTCTCACACACACACACACACACACACACACACACACACACACACACACAGTCTACACTGTAAATAGCTGCAACACCTTTACAGTGGTGCTGGCTTAAAGCTGAAGAGATGACTTAGCAAAAAATAAAATCCAGTCTCTTATTGCTTATGTCAGCAAAAAGTTATGATGTTAACCGAGTAAAGAGTGGTATGGGCAAACAGGAATTCAACAAAGATGAATATGAAGAGTCACTTCAGTACAACCAGAACACAACTACATGGATGTTCATTATGCAGAAGGTTCGGAAAATGTCGTGGCAACAGCTGAAAGTGTCTGATGAAATACACATATAAATGGAAAGTGGAAAATAGCAAATTGTCCATACAGTCCATTTTTTTGTTAACTTGGACAAATGTATTGATGTTTGGCAGTCTAACATATCTGCAGATTGTAATTGTACAGTAATTGCTACAATCGTGATCGCTATTATCGTAGAAAATGTCTTCTTTTCTAAAACGTATAAATGGCTAAAATTAATATTCTGTAAGTTATATATTAACTGAATATAAACAACAAACATTAAAACAGAGCTTTCTCATTTTAAAGTTGGACTTTATGTACAAGTACGATGCTACTCTCTAACACCTTAACCTCAAACCAGACGAAGTGTACCATGTGGAGAGATGCCGCTAGATCCTCTACGCCAACGTCATACATTTCAGCCTAAATAATTCCCCTCATGTTCTGGATGGATGGATGCAACACGGAGAAGACTTTGCTCACCGAAGTATTCTTGTATACAATAGAACATGTAGATAATAGCATATCTTTAAATAATTACATAATTTATGATGTGTGATGGCTTGATATGGTACAGTGTGTTATTCATGAAGAAGGAGGAATAGTTTGAGAAGAGGAAAAATCAGGGGATACAGACAAAAAAAAACAAAAAACAAAAAAAAAACAGAACAAAATCTAGTCAGCTGAGATGCTAGTTGAATAAATAAATCATAGTTTTCCTTTTCTGGATCAAGGTGACATGCAGTCCTCCTCTTGTTCCCTTGTAGTGATCATGTACCAAAAATTGGTCCTGAAATCACAAAGTGCCTGACTTAAAGCAGGACAAAGTTGAGAGGGGTCCCATCCGGACAGAAGAAAGGAAAAAGCGGTGTCCAATTTGTGCCTACATACTTTATGTTTAAGTGGTTTGTTAGCAGCACAAGTTTGGTGTTCGACTTTGGCTGTAGCTTTTTCACTGGTGACAACAAAGGACCGACAGAAATGCAGAGGCTCTGTTATTGAGCTCGACACAGACAGCTTTTATCTTTTGGTGTCACCAGGACTGGAAATGATGGTTGGCTCTAGCAAGCGAAGTCCTCAAACACTCCGTGGTGCCCTGTGTGATGGTGGTGGGGGTGGGGGTGAGGGTGGTGGTTCATGGGCAGGATTGTGTTGGCGTACGCCCCTTCCGGATGACTCCGCGTCATGTCATTGGGCTCCTGTTGAGCATCAGTACAGGTACACAATTACCAAAGCTAGTAGCCTCACAAGAAATTGGGTACAGTCATTGACTATGTTTACATGCACAAAATATTCTGTTTTATTATAAATGAATATTCCAGGATTTTTTCAAAGTTTTGTTTCGCTGCCTCTGTCTTTCATTCCTTCAAACACCTCGAAAATGTTGTTGCGATATTGACGCATATCCAAAAACATATCAGCATATCCTACTCGCCTTACTCAGAAAATACTACATTTGTAACAAAACCTAATTTGGAATATGCTGTTTACATGATCCGTACAAAATTCAGAATATTATCATGTTTGAAATAATAGTAGAATGTTAGTGTGCATATAAACACATAGGTACAGATGTCTTTTACTTTATGTACAGACTAAATAAACATGATACAACACGATTAGCGATTCTCTGAGAGAAATGAAAAGCATATTTTCAAAAATATTAAAGAAATTATTCCAAGGCACTTTAATTAAAACACATCTGTTCTTCTAAATCCAGTAAGACAACTTGCGTCAAACAATATTTTTGTAAAGGCTGACATTAGTTTGATTTTGAAAAGTAATCTGAAAAAAACAGCAGGACATCTTTGCTTTTATGTAAAGCTCTGTGTCTGAATGCATTCATCAATTTTTCAGGAGCTCTAGTGGCGTCTTTTTTGATTATCTGGTGTATGTAATATATAATATGTCATTTATAATATATAATATATATCTATATATCTGTGAAGAGTGGAGCCTTCCTTCATGTTATCTTGAAATGAAGCTTCACTGAACTTTTTAGGCACAATAAAGTTTCTGTCAATATTGTAAACTAATGAGGTGACAAATATTAATGTATTAGACTTTAAAATTTCAGCATGTTGTAGTTTTAATCAAAACAACACCTACTTGGTTTGCATTTAACAACCACACCTCCCATGTCAGCTCCTAAATGTGCTCTATGTTAGAAATACCCGGTTCACTGCAATGTCCTCTTGAGGTAACTAAATGGAACAGAGCCATTGTTAATTTTATCAGTAACACCTCTGC
>JAPQRN010000015.1:22127408-22150863 GCA_037367275.1 Coranthus polyacanthus
GTAATTTAGAAATGCGAGACACAAGTCTATTGCTTAGATATAAGCAACTTCAGAATAAAGTTGTGCAATAACAAAAACCAAGCTCCAGGGGAGGATGTGCTATTTACAGTGGTTAAGACATTCATTTGGAACATTACATGCTTTAATGTTTTGGAAGTGGCAAAATATTAATTTGCTTCCCTTTGAATTATACCCTTGTAGTTTCCTAATGCACTTACAGTGCTGCAGGGAACATTGTACACTTTGCACAGTGCAGCGCAGGTGCCATTTATACTGTACCTTTGCTTTCATTTCCTCTAGACCCACTGTTGCAACAGTGCTGGGCTGCTGTTTGTTCTTCTTCTCCTCTTTCTGCGGCCTCAGCAGACGTTGTAGCCGGTGCTTGATCACCTAGTTTCACCCACAGCATGGCAGCGGGGTGGGGGGGGTGGGGGGTGGGGGTGGGATGTGCGAAGATGAGGGAGGGAGACAAGAGACGCAGCAGAGTGAGGAGTTCATTCGCTATGATGTCTGCATTAGAGAACCTCTCTCTGATTTTGCTTTATTCATACGTTTTTGGCAGTGAGCAGACAGGCTGGTTAGAAAGTTTAAAGTGGATGCAGCTGAGGCAAGAGATTGTCTCATGAACAGTGTTAGTAGCATGTCTTCAGCACCGTCCTGAGCGGATATTAGTTTCTCCAGCCTTGAAATCAAATAAAACCCCTCACATGCATAATAAGTGATAACATTTGCACTGCCAGTCCGTAGATTGGCAGAGGCATAGATCTGGGGAGAGCTCTGAAAGATACTATATCTGGTACAAATGACCTCAGTGGTAAAAAAAATAAAATAAATACTTTGACAAAATAAAAACAAAGAGCTGATTATGCAACAGCTGATACGACAGCTGATCTCACATTTTGATTTTTTTTTTTGATTGGTTGTGTGTGTTTGTGACATGGTACCTCATAGATATAATCCAGTATTTCTAAGAATGTCAGGATGCTGGCTCCAATGAATAAGCCCATCTGGCCACCAATGTCACCTGAAAAGAAAGAGTATTTTTGAACAGAAAGCACAATAGACACAGTGCCAGAGTAGTTCCTGTTGGCACTGAAAAGTGAGCGCACCTACTACAACAACACCTTTCATTCTGTACCAGCAGCTCTGTCAAAAAGTTTCAGGAAAAAAACGTACAAAAATCTTACCTAATAAACCTGCCACATCATAGGCTTTCTTTTGCTCAATAGTTTCATAGTTCAGAGCTTCAAAGAAGATATCTAAGACCAGGAAGTTATCTCTGCAAAACACATGAAGTGTGAAAGTTACAGATTGAAAACAAAAACATCAAAAACAAGTGAGATATATTGTTGCGGCTTATAATTGTTATAATTCACCACAAATGAAATTTGAAACTAAAAAAAAACAAAAAACAAGCAAAAAACATAGCAGCAGATCTTTATGCTCATTGTAAATTGATATCATAGGATTGTCATGCCTACAGCACTTCACCCCCCTCATACCAACGACTGTGAGATAATGAGCTGCATCAGGGTTTAACGGAGATGAGCAGAACGAGCACTGACAGCATGCTCAGTCACAGACAACGTGCCTTTTTCATCTTCTCGGATTTAGACAGCCTAGTAACATTACGTGTTGAGAGGCATTGTGAGCTCTTTGGATCAGGTATGTTTACCTTCTATTACATCTGTGATTATTAGGCTCAGAGAGGATTTTGTAAGCACTATGTAAATACATTTATATATCTGAATATTATTATATTTTAATGTTCTGTTAAAGGTTAAATGTGTAAGATTTGTGCGTGCTCATTTACTGTGTTTGAGCCTGTTTTGTGCTGGGTTGTTGGTTGGCGTTAGCTAACTCCATTTCTAAGCTAGCGACGGCTTCAGTTGCCTACATCAGTAAGAACAGCCTGTACACGGACTTCAATGTAGAAACTCAGGTTGGTGTTTGCGCAAAAATCCTTATGGTCGCTCCTGAGTTCTTCGTTGCCTCCCTTCTGCTCCTCTACAGCAGCAACAGTAACACGAGCTACAGTTAGCTTAGAAATGGAGTTAGCTAGCGTCAACGACCGACTTCCAGTTCAATACAGACTCCAACTATAGACTGTATGTAACAAGTGGATGGACCATGGCGTCACCCATTGGTTTCTGAGCTGAGGTTCTGACGCAAGGACTTTGCTACATCAAAGAGTTGCTTAAAGTGTTGTAGGCGGAACTTATTAACCACAACTGCACACGAGTTGTCTGCCAGGAAAAAAATGTTTTATTAAATGAACAGAGTCTCCAAACGGGCTGTCATTTACATCTGTCAATCAACGCCTGACACAGCTGAAATGAATGGAGCAGTAATTTAAAGATGGACCAGAACACTTATTAGAGGATACGAATAAAACGAATGAGACCAGAGTGACTCTTCTGCCAGGGCTTTTCAAAGTCAGCATCTAGTGGCCACCAGCGGTATTACACTTTAAGATACTTCAGCCTGGGGACACTTTGTAACGACTGCAGTTGTTTGTCCACTGACTCCAAACACAAACCTCACATAAGCACAAGCACATCTTACACATTGAACCTTTTCTACAGTTGAATTTATTTAGTTTAAGTCTCAAAGTGGTCATCATATTCATGACACTTGATGTGCAGGCAAAAGAAACAACAGTATTTCCCAAGTTTTCAAAGTGAGGAAAAAGCAAAATGCTTAGAATATTATGGAAAAAACCATGTCTGCAAAGTTGAGTTAGTTGGTCAGTTAGAATTGGATCCTCATTTTTATTTTAATTGTATGACCACCTGCATATAGGACTTTTTCTCTAGAAGGAAAAAAAATTGACCAGAACAGAGGTCATCTGAAATATTGAAATTTATCTTTATTTTTCATCACAAGTTTCATTAAAATACCCATTAAAGTGGTCTGAGACTGAAGAATTCTACCCTCTACTGTGGAAAATCTACCCCATGATGGAGACTTTGTCTAATCACTGGTGTTTTCAGACAGTTAGGGGTTAAATACTTGACTGACAGCTGTAATTACTGATCGCTGTTCAGATTTCCTCAGACGTGACTCTAATGCTCTACTCTGCGGCTCGACACAGAAGCTTGGAAAAGTGTCTTCTTTTCTCCACAGCAGCGTGAAACAGAATCGGGTTCCTCTATCTTTACATTTTGTCTTTCGATTTGGACCGAGAGGAGAGAGCTGCAGAAGGAAGGCGTGAAGTTTCAAATTACGGTGTGTTTTTTTTTTTTTTTTTTTTCTTTCTCCCAGGATTCGGCTCCTGCACCTTTAAAGTTTTCAAAATGTTTTCTTTTGTAGCAAACGATCTAAGCAGCAATACCCACATTTCAAAACTGCCTTAAACGTGAATAATCACATCCGATGTTGAGTTGAGTTATTCGCTTAAAGTCAGCAAATTCCTTGGTGCTTTTATGAACATGTTATTATTTTTTGTTTTCTAATTATAGTTGCCTATTAGCGGCCGTAGACTGGAGGTCATGGTTTATGATCCTTTTTATTGAGCACCACATCACTGCTCACTGCTGAGTTAAGTCTTGTTGAGGGTTCAGTTTTGTACCTTATGTAGTCCTCCGACTTGTCATACTTCCTGGAGAGATAGCGAGCAGAGCCTTTGCTGGGGATTTTGACCATGGAGAGCTCTTTACCGTAGCGGGTGAGATTACAGGGCGTTTCGCATGGACAGGTATCCCCACTGTTCTTCTGTAGCTGTGCTGGAACACGATGTAAACAGTGGTTTAACAGATACATACCGGCTCAGTTTCAGTGCTGATCTGTTGACAAACATTTACAGAGGAAGACACAAACTACACAGAATCTGGAAGGGAAAGCAACCCTGAAGCTATTCTGAATTAAAGACAAAAACATGCTGTGTGTGCAGCATTCGTTTATTTTTGGGGTTTTTTGGGCATTACAACAAGCTGTAGATACAATCGCCTCATAAAGCTATTATGAAGAATATTCTAGGAAAAGAGCTGCCTGTATATGTGTAGTAGATACAGAATGACAATGGCATTCATTAGGATTCATGTTTCGGAGCACTCGTCCAATACAATTTGGATATTCGCTCTCCTTTTACTTCCATTTTGGTGTCAATTATCGAGGAAAAAAAAACAATGACAATTATATAGATGTGAAGCAAAACAGTAAAACTGTGAACTGTAAAACCAAGCCAGGGAGGTGGCCTATTTCTTCAGTGTGGAAAAAAACTCCACTGTGTTTTGATTATTAAATACAGTTTGCAAGATTTACTGAAGACGGTTGAATTCTATTTTGTATTCTGGGAAAAGAATGGGGGAAAATATGTTAAAAATACAGATGCGAGATGATTTGTTTGTGTACCAATATCATTTAATTGCCAACCACTGCAGTTATAGGATTTTCTCAGAGAAAATAATGTATAGTACAGTAAGAGTTACTTAGGGTGCAAAAGGTACCTGGATTTAGATTCAATTAACATGCAGGCACGAATTGCACAATCCCAATTCCAAAAACAACACTAAGTGAACGGCGGAGTAAATAGCTTTTCCCAATCTCTCTTTTGAAACACTAAATGCATTCAACCCAGACAAAAACAGGGAGATGGAGCACTGAAAACTGTAATTATAACTTGATGATTTATATATTTTATAACTCTAACAGTTAGGTTGTTTGTATGCGGGAACAGGATGGCTTATATTCTTTTGTCTGAAGTGGGAAAAAAAACACCTTTAAAATCTAAATATATAAATAATATTTGAATGTATTACTTTTTGTAAAAGGGGAATTCATTCACACAATTTGAGTCAGGAATATGACCCAACGAATACCGTCCATTCTTCTTAGATATATCTAGGATTTCATTCAGCCACATTTAAATAGGGTTTGAATTCTGTGAAGAGAGACATAATTAAATTTCTGGCTTATTTGCCTGAGAAATTATAATTGTACTTATATGTCTGCTATGACTATAAAAGTGTCCTTTTTTTACTGGAACTGCAATAATGCCTTTGAAACCAAGGCATCTTTGTTCAGTCGTGATGTCTGCTGGAAGAGAGCTGAGGTCAGAGTCAAGGCTGAAGGTGGGGGATAGAGATATGCAGGAATGGAGGTTCGGTTTAATATGAACAGTTCAACAATGGAGGCAGTGCAGCCATCAAGCTCTAAAGTGACTAAATCGCAATGAGGAAAAGTCATTTTAAAATATCAAGAGTACCTCTAGGTATTTGTATTACAGAGAAAAAAAAATCCTTATCATATTTACTGATTGTGTTTCCATTTCCCTTTGGGGGAATCTATTGTAATGAGAAAAGAAATGAAGGAAGATTGTTTCTTACCGAGTGCTTTGTCAACACAGTTGATTTTACTGGGAGGGCAGATATCTGCAGTTCCTGGAGAGGAGAACAGAAAATGAGTCTGATCAATCAGAAACAAAATGATCAGTGACCCGTGTCTGCTGCAATGAGGAACCATGGCTGTGAACAACACTCCACAGCTTATCATTCATCTCCAAATGAAGGCAGCCAGGCAGAGGATGACTTCCATCCACGGTGCCCGGGCCATCTTGGACGTCTGTCCTTGATTGCACTGAGAAATGGAGCATGCTAGCTCCACCCGTGAGGCATATTTAGGAAGTCTTTAAAAACCAATCAATGAGTCACTTTCTCGTAGACAAACATATTGCCCAGGCCGCTGATGACAGGTATTCATCAGGGCTGCAATTAATTGGCAGAGGTGTGTTTGTCTGTCTGTGAAATGTTCGTGGGGTTAATGTTTTGTGGAAGTCGCCTTCCCAGTCACTTAGAAGTGTTAATTAACACACGGTGAAACGAGGTTTGAAAGAACGAATCTCTATGCATTAACAACAGAGACAGACCTTTTCTGTCTTTTACCGGAATGTTGTGTCTACTTTTACAAATGGTGTGCATATTTATTTGAGCCAAAGGACTCATTTTCCCTGAGGCGATGAATAAAGTTAATCTCAATCTCAATTGTATTGATCTGACACCGAACAAATGTTGGCACATTATTTGGGGAGGAAAAAATAGATCATATTCTTAAAATAGTTTGAGTGCGGAGTTAAAAGCTTCAACTCTGCAGTGTGTGCAACAGTCCAGATGTCAAGAACTAAAATAACTTAATGTTTTTTTTCCTGGGATACCCAAATAGAAAAAGGGGCTGAGATAATGAAATATTCATTTTGAATCAAAGGATCCAAGAAAACACAGTTTTGCTTCTAAACTCATGGTTCAGGAGTTATGTGTGAACACATTAAATACTTTATAAATGACCACATGGTGGCGCAATGCACATCTAATGGCTTTTTCTCTAGTCCCGTCCCTAAGATAGCACCAGATTTGACAGAAACCCCTCAAATACTGCGTTTTTGCAGTATCCTGCCAAGAGACACAGAAAGTACATGTAATCAAAAAGAAACCTACCATGGGAGAAGCAGGGACAGCAGTGTGATACAGTGGCTTACAAGGACAAACAACTTGGAGTCATTTGGATTAGAATTCATCCTCTCAGGACTGTCACTGTCTGTACATTCACAGGACTCCATCTAGTAATTGTTGCGATATTTCTGTCTGGAACAAAGTAATGGACTGACCAATGACTCACTAGCTAACTGCCATCCCAAGAGCCATGCTGCTAGCATGCCAAAAAAAAAAAATGACAGCAGGACTACAATAAGACTAATAAAACTAGTACAAAAGACACTTGTGGGATTATTTAGTCACATGCTGAAGACAATTTGTTGTCATAGTAAGTCTGCAAACACTATCTGGTGTGTTTTGCTGAAAAAAAACAAACATAATGAATAAATCTGAACAACAAAAACAGTAACAACAAACTCTAACACAGCTGCTGAGGCTACAGAGGACCGCTGGCAGAAAAGATGTATATTATAAATTGTACAAGGCACACTGCTGCTACTTTTCATTGATACAGTACTGTGTTGTGACACCGAGGCTGTAAAAAGATTTTCAATTCACAGGTTGGCATCAAGCTCCCTCTGTGACTTTTTGAACCAAATACTTGGAAAGGGATTCCAGAGCACTTAATATGCAACAATAAATTCTATTCACTATTGATATGTGCAGTGAACTAATGTGAGCTACCCGCCACCTGATAGAGGATCTCTTCTAAAGCAAGACTGGGCAAGTGGCCTCCAAAAGCTTCCACATTTATTATATCTGATATAATGAACATAATATCTGATGTTATACATCATCACCCAGACCAAAGTGGTTCTGCTGCTCTCCAAACACCTCTCCAAGCCCTTACTGTCTATTAATTCAAAAGTTTCCCACTCTGCACTCCTTGATCTAATTCCAATTCATCTGAAAAATTGTTGGAATAAAAACTATTTCTGAAACGGGTGCAATTTTTCCAGAGCTGACATTCTGAACAAGGTGTGTGAAAATAACACAAAAAGTTAGGACACTAATCCACTTGTTTTGCTTTGTGGAAAACCAAACCTACCTTACAATCCTTTTGCCTTTTTGTACATAGAACAACAAAGCCATTAGTCAATATGTCTCACAGACACAGTAAAAGCAGTACGATGATGTTTCCATGTTGTAACCAGTCTGATGTGGCCGGCTTAGCCTGTTTTTGAAAAACATGAGCCATGTTACTGCATAATGACGAGGGTTTTCTAGTGGGGTCAGAGTGCACAAACTGATTACAGACATGACCACTTCACAGTCAAGTACATATGATTAACTGGGATTTCTTTCTCTTTTCAGTTCAGACTTCCACTTTGGTCCGACCATTACAGCTTGTAAATGGGGGTTTAAAGTGTGCGACTGATATGTAAATGTGTAACCGGATAACCTCACCACATATATTCCATATCATGATGAAGGGATTTCCTCAAAATGTATCAAAATGCCTGAATGCATCAATGGCTTTTCCATCACAATGTAATGAAATGACTTTTAGCAAATGAAAATTCTATCACCATTTTGTTTCTGCTTCCAGTTAAATGTCTCATACTGCATTTATTCATGTTAATCCCTTTCCTCTTCTTATTAAATGTGCTACATACAGTTGCAAATGTCAGCTGCGCTGTGGAAAACTGGAAGCAAGAATGATGAGTTTCCTGCCTTAATTTATAACGCTGCAACCTCAAACATGGCGACTGTCAGATGCATCAATCAAACGGCTTGCATTCAGTGACTCAGTACAGTGACTTCATGCACTCTGGCCTTGATGACACATTCTCCGAGAGTCGAGACGTGTTACTTTGTTTTTGACAGGCTAATCTCTGCACAGAGAAACTACTTAAATGATGGGCCTGTAGTGACAGGTGTCCCAATAAAAAGATTATCTACTCTACTTTGTGTTATGTCCTCCTGTATTTATGTCTGCTTCATTAACAAGCCACTGTTCTCCCATTATTACAAGTCTACTGCTGCTCATTCCCCTTCTCATTAATTTAGTAAATCTCAAGTTACCCTGTAATGAGCTGTATAGTGTCAAGTCGAAAAAAATCCACCCCAGGTCATGAAAAGAAATGAATACATTTACAGAAACACAGCAGAACATTTCCAAACCGATGAAATAAATCAGCAAATATACACAGAAGTCATTGAGACTTTCACATAGCCTGAAGTGTCACTGGACGGAGAGCTGCCAGCACTGCAATGAGCAGCCCACTCCAGATATCAAGCATCAAGGTCAGGCATGTCGCTGCCCAAATTAAATCTGTGCTGGAATTGTTCAAGTGGGCCAAATACGATGACTTGTTTGGAACAATGAGTCATTTAATATCATGCAAATACTTGGCTGTCCAGCTGTTTCTATTACGCCTGATCAAACCCATTTACAAAAGACTGGGAAATCTTCAACTTATTACCTCCACGGATGTATTTTCTAATTTTCATTTTCCACTGTGAGTTGTGTTACTGATTATACAGTGTAGTTTTTCCAAGACATTTCAGCTAATTTGACATTCCAGCTTATGACTTCATTCTCTCATGTTTGTGGACACATTTGTTCCCCAATGCAACCTGCTAGGCTCTGTGTAAATATGAAGTACAGGGAGTGATCATACCAGGCATGTGCACCATCCTGCAGTTGCACACTCGCAGGACCTCGTTGGTCTCGCAGAGCAAGCGACAGGCGCTGATGCTGTATGTGTCGTATCCTGGGAACTTCTCTTTGCTGGTGGAACGGCAGTTCCCCCAGGGCTGGGGCAGGTAGGTCAGCTAAGCACACAAAGATTTATTAGACCTCAGTCTGAGCCACCAGGGGCGAACCATTGCAGGAGAACAGTAATCTGGTGGGGCGAAAGGAGCGTGATGAAGAAGACCTACCCTCTGCTCCTGACATGAAACAAAGGTCTGGAAGCCCGGAGAGACTCCAAAACCCAGCTGGTGGATGTAGGGAGGCTCGTCCTGACTGTGGATCTGAACTCGGATGCCGGCCTCAAGGGACGTCTCATCTTGAGGATGAAACAGAGCACAAGCACGAAGTGTTACAAAGAGAGAGTACAAAGGAATTTCAGATGGCTGCCTCAGCTGACAGCTTGGTCTCAGTTTGATGCTAAGTACGAACCATATTTCAGTCATGTTTGAAAAATAAGCCAGTAGGGATTAATACTCTGTGACAACTACAATGCAAGCACAAATCTGATATCTGAGTGAGTTTTGTTTAGGAATTTCCTTTTACAAATCACATTTTCAGGCTGCAGAAATGTAATCAAAAAATACATTATGTGCAACACATGGTAAAAAAAAAAAAAAAAAAGGAAATGCAGCTTATTTTTGAATCAAACCCAAACATGTGTATCTCGCAGTGTATTATAGAATGGGAGTACATGGGACAAATATGTTGAGGCTTACTTGTCTCTCTCCAGATGGGCAGATACTCATCCTGTTGGATATCCAACATGATCTCCAGTCCATTTCCCATTCCGCCCTGCTTGGTTTTCCTGGATGTGGTCTTGTTGCCATTAAAAGTATAGCATTTCCCATATCTGGTGTACACCTAGAAGAAAATATATTCATATCAAAACCGTCACCATAAACATGACAAAGTCCGCATGCTGCTTGCGACAAGCTCATACTAGTGGTAAATTGAAATGAAGGCACAGATATGGGGCAAAAGTAAATAAACAAGCTGAGTGTCTGAGTTACTGAATATTACCCACAAACCCCTGGATACAGTCTGCTAGCTCAGTCCCTTGTGGACTTTGATAAGCTGTGTTTGAATGGATTCCCAACACCCACCCCACAAACCTTGCACAATGCTGCTCAATAGTACTACTATCCCGCAGAAATATCAAATGGCAAAAGATATTCTTTAATCTTCCTTCAAAAGGAAACAAAAGACAATAACAGAGAGGCTGCTTTAAATGAGCTATCACGTCACCACCTATCAGAGGAGCTGTCTCTGCAGGGAACACATCATCTCTTTGTTTATGCCTCTCATTTAAACTGCTGCGCTGCAGAAAATTCATCTTACAAGTCATTTATCTGTTATCTCCTCTGAGTTTTAAAGGCACAATCCGTGATCCACATACATATAAACAACCAACACATTCAAAGAGGACAGACGCTGCACATTTCTAGCTCCATATTTTTTTCTGGGACTACTGGAATAGCTTTTCATGATTTGTAGTCCCAGCCCAAAAAAAGCCCACTCCGTTCTGATTGGCTACCAATAATGATGCCTGCCTAGCAACTAGCACACAGCACCTGTGAGCAATGGCCCAATTTTCTGCCCTATCTACACAAAGCAGTAGTAAAAGAATTCATTTTCTTATTCATGTTCTTTGGCCAAAATGGGAGTGGAAAGTTTGAATCTGATCATAATGCGTACGAGAGTAGACAACACAAACAACCGCAGCAACAAATGTTGCATGTCTCGGTTTGGAAAATATTTCATTCTTTGTCATTTTGTCAACATTAGATTCAGTTTTGTTTTGTTTTTTAAGCCATTGTTAGAGCCTTTACTTGCTTTTGAAATTTTCTGAATGAAACATAATTATTTTGCTGTTTCAGTGATGCACACTCGTTCAAGATTTTGAAAGTGAGGAGGAAAATCCATTAAGTTACTGAATTTTTAGAGAACAAATATTATTTTGAGGCTGAAATGTGGAATGAAATGTTGATCAATTTACAGATCATCAAAGACATAAGTCCTGCTTCCTTTTGATTTTAAATGGACATACTTAACATCAACCCTTTCCTTCTTTGTCAACATATTTTTATGCTCAGAAACAAACTAACACACTGGATTCATTTTGTCCAAACGTCAAATAAAAGAGGAGACCAGCACAGAGGAAATCATATAGCAGGAGAGGTCAACCAACAAGGCAGTGGAGAAATGACAGCGGAATAACAATCGGGCAGACATATCATTAAAGTGAGACTGTGACGGTCCCAACGTTCTACAAAACATTGATGTCTGTGTTCGGACTTTGATATCAGCTTGATCCACCTAATGAGCGCTGTGATGTCTAAATAAGGGAGGCTAGTGGAACAACACAAGTCCTCATTTACAGACCACAGGGTGTATTCACATCTGAGATGTCTGAACAACAAATCAAAGCTGGTGGGGTTCAGTCAAGTGATTTGGTGAAAACAGTGAGCAATTTTGCAATATCCACAACAGTGATTAGAGCGAGAAATGAGTACTGTTTACAATAGCTCTGCGCTTAGAAGGACAGCTGTGTTTCATGCAATAGTAGGTCTAGAGGGCTTTGATGTGGGTGTGTGTGCATGCATGTTTATGTGCTTTCAAATGCATTAACAACAGAAACCTTCAAAGTGAGTCTTAGTTGAGGATTCAGAGATGTAGCTGACAAAATTATAGATCTCAGCTCAAGTTCTGATGAGGTCCAAAAAGGTCTTAATGGCATAAAATTAGTTTTTACTCTGCTTATTTTTGTAATAAGCAGAGTGGCATCTTGCCAGTCTGTGAGATTGGAAAATGGGAGGTAGCAAAGTGGGGGCAGAGGAGGGAGAATTCAAGTATTCAGGTGTGACTTTTGACTGACGTGCTATTAGGTTGAAATGGTTTAATCTCTATTTGGCTGGTGTGGAGCAGTTGAGGAGGTAAGCTGCACTTATCATTGATCCTCCCCCCCCGTTCATTGACACACTTAAGCCTCGGCAGGCTCGACTTTATCTGATAGAGCAGGCAACAGAGGCAAAGAAGGATTTCACTTTAGAAATGCTCAAAACACCCAGGCCAAGTACCTGGGTTCACTAAAACTTTGGGCTCTGGAGGACGCCGTTGTGTTCACAAATGACATCCCCAGAGAGTACGGAGAAGTTTTCCCATCATCTCACCCAGGAAATGGTTGTTGGCAAAGCTTCTACTGGTTTATTTCTCAGCGTCTGCCCCCCACACCCACCCAACCACCACCGTCCTCCCCTCTCCTTCTGCATCTGCAATGTGATTGATGGAGCACTTTTCTTTTGTTACATCTTGCACCAAATTTAGCGAGGTAACAGGAATGACTTGGGCAATTCCCAAGTGGGGACTTGGCACTGCTGCTGACAAGTTGAAACAGAGCAGCAACATGGCAGTTACAAACCAAATGAAAAGCGGTATTGTATTCCTCTGAGTGACTCAAGTTGCACACAAGAGCTAATTATTGCCGCACTTAATACAGCTTTGTTCACTTTGTTGTCATTGTGAGGTCTATGACAACCGTTCAACTTGACACGCTAATATGTGGGGATGGAAAACACTACATCAAAAGCTGTTCATCAAAGTCTTTTTGGCCATTTCTTTAGCTGCTAAATGCTACGCCGTATTTACCAGCTTAACTGTTTCTCTGCTCTGAAGTAGCGAACAGACTGAAATATTTGTTGATGAAAACAGGAGCTGTTTTGCTTCTGGAAGGAAGGCCGGTGAGTGCAGAGAGTGAACTGAAACAGAAAAGTTGCAGGTTTTCAAACTAAAAGGTGAATAGCTGAGGTTAACCGCCGTCATCATTTGTTGAGATTGTAAAAGCCTTTGAGACAGATGCGTAATTCTGGTTAATAGCAACAGCAGAGATAGGATAAATGCAGTAATGTGTGGCAATATGCTTTGGAAAGATCCAAATGTAAAACCCAACAGGCTGAAATATCAGTAAATAATTTAACTTTTGCTTTTGTCTTTCTGTCTTTCATTCCTTATTACATGCATCTTTCAAACCCCTTACCATGTAATTCATGAGGCCTGTTGGGGTAAACCCTTAAAAACCCTCTTTATGACGATCATCTGACTCTTCCATGGCACTTTTCCTTCTAAATAACCTGCAGGAATCACTTCAGTGGTTCTCCGGAGGACATCCATTTTCAGGCAAGCAGCGTGTCATCTGGTAGCGCTCTAAGTCTAAGCAAGGAGGATTTGAATTCATTTACAGAGGGTGGTAGAATATGCCAGAGCACTGATTGGCAGTTGAAAACCATTAACGCTGGCTCATGCAGGTTTAAGGTTGACACAGAATGTTCCTTGATTTAATGGCTTCATAACAACTTCCTAGTGAAAAGACTTGAATCAAAATGCGACTCGCACTGAATATTCACACAATATTTCTGAGTGTTTTCCAAACACTGTGTGTATGTAATTAGACTGCCAGCTAATGAACAATGCTGCAGAAATGTATCTCTCGTCACCATTGTCGCATACCAATTTAATGTATTTTGTAGATATTTAGGATTTCTTAATTGCAGTGCGATGATTATTTAGGTTGACACTAAATGAGACTGTATTAGTTGTTTTGACAGATGCTCTGCTTAAAAAAACAACAAGGCATGAACAATAAGGTACAAAATGAGTTTTTCCTTTAATGAAAAAGCTGGGAATTCAATAATTTTAAAAATCTGCCCAGGTGTGGTGTTTTAAGGACAAATAAATAGCAGCATTTAATTCACTGCTCTGGACAATGGTAAAGCTTATTGTAAGTGAAACGTGGCAAAAAGGGCATTAAAATGAGATGGACACGGGTGAAATAATGTGTTTTTGTTAAAAATGAAAAACAATCAAGAGTGAACATACGTGTCAGTAAGCCAACTATCCCATTTCTTGCACTCAAACCCCCTATTTGTGCCTTGACACAAAACGCAGATCTATGAAGTGACTGTTTACCCCTCGATCTCTCACAACAGACAACAGAGACTCTACCATTGTGCTTGGGTATTACTCCTGGCATTTAGCTCAAAAAAGAACAACACCATGGGGTGATAAGACATTAAACCGCCTGTTAAAAAAACACAAAGAGGTAAGAAAAAAGATGGGTTCCACATCCTTATCAGTGTTTTGTTCTGCTGTCAACTTCTTACGCTGAAAATAAGTCATCTTGATACATTATTTCCCTCACCTGATTCCTGCAATTTGCATGTGAAGTGATAATATAAATCTTGTGAAGAATAAGCAGTCAAGAGAAGCAGTCTCTTTGGATAATTTTAAAACAAATGAGCAGGTTCAATGTTAATGTGTTCGTTCAGTTGCCTGGTTGGGTAATGTACGGTACATGGCCAAAGTCAATTTTTACTGGCCCTGGCCCTGGTGCTGGTTTTTTTAAGACTAAAGTGAAGTGTCATTGTCACTCCTGAGTCGTCACATACTGACGTTTGGTCAGGGCATCACAGTACGATAAACAGTGTACTCCTAGACCGTCATTTTCCAACATGCGGATTAGTTCAACAGATGTCTACACAATGCCACGGTTAGGGTTTGGTTAGGATTAGGCATAAAAAAAAGTCCACAGACTATAGCGTGTCACAATAACCACCACAACCACCACCTACTAGGGTTTTTGCTTCTTAACAACATCATTTGGCCCATGTCGTCAATTTCTGATATCTAAGCATTTGACTTCTATCTGGTGTCCCTGTGTGTCGAAGATCGACGCTATAGGGGAACCTCGGGCATTGAAAACAGACGGCCATGACAAAGCAGCAGAATGTGACAACTCGGGAGTGAGAACGAGCTCATTCACTGATGATTAGCAGCCCTCTTAGCTGCCATGCAAGCAACGCTTTCGGGTCTTGTTATGGCACTAAAACTAACACTGTGCTATACCTGTTATAGTTTCACCCACGTCTTCCAACGCCACCCAACTAAACTCCTTTTTCCGGGATATCTGATATGTAAAGATGCTTGTGAGCAGCGAGTGCCGGATCGGTACTGCATATGCACAACACAACTCGTAACAGACATGACAAGGAAGCAGGAGAGTGCACTCCTTACCTCCTTCCATCATCAGCTCCATCAGCTTGTTGTTGAGCCCTGTAACCCCTCATCTACTTAGATATACCTCTCACTTTAACACACTCTAGTACAACAGCAGCAGCAGACTCATACAAGCAAAAGCCTATTTGCAGTAGCAAAAAAAAGAACATTTTAACCTTCACAAAGATAAGACATGAGCTCTCATGAGCTCCATGTTGGGACAAAATGTTTTGGTTATCTAACAGTTGTTTTCTTTGGACAAAACCTTTCAGGACGCTTCAGAAGTTAAAGACAAGGCTAAAAGCAAGGCTGAAGAGAAACATTTTTTAGCTCACGATAAGGAAAGAAACATGAAAGTATGTGTTAACTCAACACAAACTGACAGGAGCTGATAAGGAATCATTGCTAAATCTGTGTTCTTCTCATGCACATTATAAAGCTCCCTAAATAATCCTGAATCAAATGTCAGGTTGATTACTTTTATTGTTTGTCAGCACTTTGAGATCTTGACTTCCAGGACAGGGAATGCATACAAATCATAATCTCATCACTCACAGTATCACATCATAACCCCCTTCAGCTGAATGAATAACTGTTTGGCCAAAGAATTTAAACAGTACAGACTGGAATGTGATCTCAAAAGATCTGCACCATTAACCTCCATCTCAATGTCGGCCTAGGGATGCAGCTTTGGATTGCCATTCAGCACATCACAGTTATTGTGTATCAATTCCAGCCTTCATTACACAACTGAGTGCCTAAATCTTAGTGGTAGTTTTTAATACAGTCATTCAAGTGAGGTAAATACTGCGCAATCAGTGGGTTGCCGTCATGGTTTGTCTTACTCTGCTCTTGGGCAGAATAATGTTTTATAAATGCAGTTATGTCATCAAATTGTCGTATGAAATCCAAAAGGATTGTAAAAATGACTCTCCTCTGATTAACATGGTAATTATCAAACACTGAACGCAAAAAAAAAAAAAAAAAAAATCCTAAAGGTGATGACGTACATTCATTTAAGTGTCTCTATATCTTGTGCTCTCCACTTTGACTAAATACCACACAAGCGATTAACACTGACATAAACCTGCTTGCCTTGTTTCTGTCATTAGTGTGGGAGTTCTGACTCATCTCTTCTCTGCCTCTGCTGCCCTCTTTCTGGTTTCGTCCGACAGAGCATCAAAAATAAGTGGAGCACCCAAGTCAGAACAGTGCACTCAGCAAACCTCTCTCTCTTCAAATGTTAGTATTCCCATTCCCACCCCCACCCCCTCCCGTGCTACTATTCCCCGCATATCCCAGCATACTCACCTAATGGAGCAGTGAGAGATGCTCTTGAAAAAGAGGTTGAAAATGGACAGGCTCTCCAGCACAATATAGCGACTCACAAACAGAGCAGTCCACTACATTCGGCACTCTCGGAGATGTGAAAGCTTCCTTTGAGTACAGCCTGCACTAACAACATGGCAATGGGCCCATAAAGGTGCTGTTTTATAAATGTGATTAGGAACTACTGTCATAATGGGGATAATTAATTTGGGTCACTACAGCGAGACAGGTCCCTAATCAGTCTTTATGTGTAATTGAGATGAATCATTTCCTGCAGTTAGAGCTTGTATCTGGGCCCAACTCGAATGGTGAGTAATTCCTGACCTTAAGGGCCGAGCAGAACGGCACCTATTAATTGCTCTCCCTATGGAACAAAAGTTGTCCTTATCCATTTATCTACTTTAAAATGAACCGAGCCAGTGAATCACTTTTATGTCAAAGCATGTTTAACACTCTGACACCAACTTAAGGCCTTATAATAGTTTAAAAACAGTTCTGATAAAAAATAGAAATGAACTGTCTAACCCCTTGCTTGTTCCAGGGGTTCCTGTCAAGCTCTGGGTCATCTGAATCATTCAGGATCCACCCTTTCCAGTCCAAACAGCGCCTCTGGTTAAGCTGCGGTTATTTTTCAGCCGATGGTGGTTGGGAACAATTTTAGGCTATTTATTCCACTCCAGAGCTCAAGGGTATGGATCAGATGAGACAAGTACAGTACAGTCATGGTGAATGTATGAGTTAATGGGGCACTCAAGATAGAGCAAAGGAGCAGATTTTGCACCACACATGAGCAAAGTGTGCTTTACTGTTCCACTTCACCTCAATTTGCTCTGTGGTCTGTTCAGCTATTCTGTATGGTAGACACTGATATGGCCGAGGAGAAATCTGCCCCAAGCACTGCACCGGACTGCAAACAGTCCTGCCTTAGGCATTTGTCTAACTGTCGACTTTGTTTTTCTGCAGCCATTTAGATATTCAGGTTTAATTAAGGTACCTCTGTCATTAACACAGGATTTCATTTCCAAAGCTCTCAATCTCTAACCACTCTCTGCATCTCTGGCACCTACTCCAAAACACAAACACTCCCACCCAACTGCCACTGAAGAAACGCCGTCACAGTTCCCTGGCCAACCTTTTATTTAGTATTCATCATAACCGAGACACCTGCTTGGCTGTTTTTCTTTTCCAGGGAACTCTGGGGAAATGATATCTGTTGGACTGGAGCCACATGTTAGGGTTGATGAAACTTCTAGAGAGGAAAAGCAGGATCTCCTATCTCTTGACATGAACCATCAATATAAAATATGGTGTCCCTTCAGGGATGTGAGAGAGATACAGCCACAAATAAATATCATCTGCAAGTCTTGTCATTTTCTGATAAGTGATTTGTAGCTGAGTGCATGTATCAACATATACAAACGCCTTTGATTGCAAGCGTTGTATTAAATGTGGCTGATGCATGAGATAATAATAAATAATAGTGTTTTTCTCTTTTGTTTCCCGCTGTCACGTTTTAATGTCCTGGGACTCCTAATGACATGCAACACTTGCTTTATTCACAAGATGGTGCAATAAGTGCAGTTACTTATCCACTTACTGACTTACTTTTCCAAACCCTTTCTTCTGGTGAGTGCAACAGTGAAACAATATCAGCCTCTCAACCGTGTAACATTTATGAGCATGGGGATTCGTGTTTTTCATGCTACATAAATCATCCAAGTAAACAAGTCTGATTAGTGTTTTTGCTCAAGCAGAAGAGCTTGTTTTGAGTCAAAAGCAGATCTCACAGTCCATTAGACTAAGCTGGATCTAAAGCCAGAGCCCAAGGAACTTTAGCAGACAGCAGAGGCTTAAACTACACACCTATACACACCCAGTTTAATTTGGCCTCTAATCACAGTCCTCTCAAATGGCTGAGTTAAAGAAGGAGATAATGCAGTGATGGAACAAAGGGCCGGGAGATCGAACTGGGACCGAAAACCTTGGACTGCTGGTCCTGTCCTTGACTGACTCGGATCAAAGTCAAAGAATTTTCACTGGACAAAATGACCCACACTGCTGTGCAGCGTATCTGCAGGGGACTGATAGATGTGACGATTAATTTCTGAGTTAATGATTACAATTTAGGTGGTGGGTGACATTTCTGGCATTAAAAACTCACTTTTAAGTGCCTATTCAATTCTGGAACAGTAACTCCACCGGCTCTTTCAGCTAAACACACGCACACTTGAAGTATTGTCTTATAAATGAGTGACTGGCATTACACCCACAATGATGAAGGACAAACCCATAATGTTAGTACACAGTGTAATTATTACACTATTAAGCACTGAACATATCACTTCTTCACTAGTCATTTCTGTTGGACCACTGCTCTCATGGGTCAGTTCACTTCTGCCTCAGGCTCATCTGTCAATGTTGTTGCAACTCCTACTGTTCGCCAATGGAGGTCGATAAAGTTTATAGATGATTTGATGCCCCTTTAATACCAGGTTATTAAGAGTGGGAACAGAGGACCACTGTAATCCCTGTCTGCACATCAAAGACTGGCTAGATATCTGGCCTGCTATTAGCAGAGTGGCTGGATGCCACCTGCCCAGATGTTTGGCATGTGGATTCCAGTTCTGCCAAATGGGGATCATGAGACCACAGGATGCCTTCCAGGAAGCCTCTGAAGCTCCAAACTTCAAGGGCAAGAAAAAAAAAAAGCCATATACAGTACCAATCTTTTTATGAATGTTTACCATATATTTATCATATATTCAGTGTCCATCTCAGTTTTAGGAAGCGTTGTTCAAATGATCAGTTTCATACCTTGCTAAAAATGCTACTGCATTTGCTCAAAAACCTTTAGAAATTAAAGACACAGCTGCCTCACTTTTAAATTGGAATTTTCTATAAACATTACAGCACTAGACGTGCATGAGAAGCCACAGAGCTCCGGGAGCATTAGGAACAGTTGATGTTGGGCTCTGTATCTTCCATGGCCGTGACAATCTCAGGCCTGTTGCCTGGGCTCTGACTGTCAGTTAAAGAACTCGCTTGTGATGGGGCCTCAAAATATTGGAAGGCTTCCTGTGGTTACAGCCCTGACTGTCAATGTGCATTTGGTGTCCTTGAAGTTTACTCACAGTGAAGCTGTTTGTTGTTATTTAGAGCCAAAGCCTCAGAGTCACTCTATGCCATTGTACACACTGCTAAACTGCTGTAGAGGTCGTGATTGTTACCACTATGCATCCCATTATTCAATTCAATTCAATTATATTTATGTAACCCAATATCACAAATAAGAGATTGGCCTCAAGGGGCTTTATAATCTGTACAAAATACAAAATACTCAGTCCTTTGATCCTTGGTTCAAGTGAGGAAAAACTCTCTCCAAAAAAACCTTTTAACAGGAAAAAAATGGCAGAAACCTCAGAAAGAGCCACAGAGGAGAGATCCCTGGACGGACAGACAGTGCAATAAGTGTTGTATGTACAGACATCTGGATGAACAATGTATATAGAAAATGTACACATATTATGTGTAACAAACCAGGGGAAGCTAGATAAAAGGACTGGATTGCCAGATTCTCAAGCAGACACAGCACATTATTTAAAATTACACCAATAGATGACCACCTGTACTTTGCTTGCACAGCTCACTGTCATGTTAATTAAACAAATCTAATGTAAAATCATCATAGTATTACGTGCCAAACAATGTTTGTATCAGGCTATTAATAATATCCTTATTAATATATGGTTTGTACTGTATGTTTCTACATTTAACTATTTTACACTTATTAATGATGAAATTACACAAAATCCAATGAGGAAGAAAACACTACATTACAACACTACATTGTAAAACAGTGCTGCAGGGATATTTTTGTACTCTAACCTGGAAGTTGTCCTCATCCCAGTTCCAAAAATAATCCAAAAATAACACAATGAGGCAGACAAGTAGAGTATTTACTCATTATATTTTATGTAACAATATATAACACAACGTGAAAGCCTCTTAGCGTGTGTTAACCACAGACATTTAACCAAAACACATTCAAAAACCCACTGACTTCGAGATGAAAGGACTTGAAAATGCTAACTCCTTCCTGGTTTTAAAACTAATTACTTCAGCACAGTTTAGAGTTAAAATGTAGCCACTTCTCCCTGACTTCAGACAAGTGCCTGCTGACTTCGGACACGTTTTTTTTGAGCTACCATTTTGAAGTTTGCATTTTACATCTTGAGGTTTTGGAGCAAGAGGTGTCCCTATTTGGACAAGAGGGTGGATCTGGGGACGAAACGCTACCTTTAACTCACTAAGAACGCAGACCACACTGCTAATGAGGAAATGTTACATTAAAAGCCACCGAGTACTTTGAACTGCTTGCTAAACGTTAACACATACAGCTGTGTCTGATAACAGTAATGCACCATGCAGCATGGAGTACTTCACATTATTATCTGTTCTGTTGTGCTGCACCACTGTGGACAATACTGTCCAACGCAGCCGTGCTGATTAGACTGAGTTATTAACGTGCAGGAGAAGTATACAGCTGTAAGATTTGGATCGGAAGTCATCAACTACCTTTGTCCAAGAATTTTAGTATGCATATCGAGTATGATTTCACTATTTAATTATTCAAAAATGCCGCAGTAAAACAACTTTAGGGACCTGTTGTACAAGAATATTGTGGAGTTTACTAAGAACAATATGATAAGAGTTTTATAGAAGTTCTGCCTATATAGAAATTAATTGGATATTGTTATGATTGTATCATCTAATTATTCCAAATGCTGCAGTGAATGAACAAGGAAAGGAATGACAGATGTATTGACTTATGTGCTGAAACAATAATTTAAAATAAGAAAATGTATAAACTTTGAACAACCTTCCTAGCCAAGACAACATGAAGAATGCAGAGATTACAAAATAGAACACTGCAGAATACAGCTGATCGGCGGGAAATATGAGTCACATGTAACTGGTTTTGGCACTATTATTCGGTTTCTCTGAATGGTGGGAAAAGCTTGCAGTGTGGTGTACTGGCTACACTAATAATAAGCTGACAGATGATGGATTGATGATGGCTGCAGGTTGAGTGCACATATTTAGATTCTGTAAATGATTCCAAATGATTTCCATCTCGTTTGTTTTTGGATTATTTCAGGAGGAAAAAAAAAGCTACAAGCATTTTTTTCCCCTTCATATTGTATGAATTTGTTAATATTCCGCGGGCTGTTGACGTAACAGTTTTGTTATTATGACAATTACAAAAATAGTCCATATCAAAAAAGCATAGCCTATATCAGCTCATATCAATCATGAAACCTTAATAAAAAAAAAGTCAAAAGTCATTACACGGAAATCATAAGCCATTGAAGGTAATATTTAACTACAATATGTGAAACCTATTTGAACAAGAGACCACTACTGAATAAAGGTTGAATATTCCATTTCGTCACATTCTGTATCTCGAAAATAATTAGCTTGAAAAAGAATGAGGCCAGATGAAAATAGGTGAATATAGAAAAATAGGTGCATTTAGCTCAGCAGGTGCACATTCGGACACCAATAGTCGTTGCTTTAGTATTAAGCCTTTTATTTCACCGCTTTTGCTATTATTTAATCTTCTTTGCAATTTGCCTGTGTTGACCATAATGAGCAGTATTGTGTGCATGCGGTTTATGTAACTCATGTCCAGTCACTGCACAGACACAGTGTTGGTAGGCCGGTTGCATTGCACTTTGATAGGTTGTCAGACTTGCAGAAACACTCTCGGTTCCATTAAAGGCTTATTAAAAGTGCCTATGAGGAACAACCTCACACTGCGCGTTGCCGTCTGCAATGCATTTTAGCCACTCTTTGAACCGGGCGGCCTTGCAGAAGCGAGTGAACCTTTCCCAGGTGACAGGGAATGCATAATTCTCGGGTGGTGTGAAGGACACTGCACCTGCCTTTAGAGTAGCCTCAGGAGGAGTAGTACTACCGAGTGGGGCTGTTGCTGTCGGCCCACTGGCACAGTTCTGGGAGGTGCAGGTGTTAACTTGTCAGCTGTCGTTTCTGTCTCTCTCTCTCTCTCTCTCTCAGGCGCTTCGCTGGCTCAGAGGGAGGTTTTGAAAAGAAATCAAATATCCACTTTTGTGACATTGCCTAGCCTAATTTGACCCAACTCGGTAGCTAACCAGATCAACTTGTGCACACATCAAAAGTTCTAACAGCTTATAATTCCTGACAATCATATCGCAAGGCTATGAAAGCATTTATTATTTATGTAGTGAGGGAAAATGAAAGGTAGAAATTAAAGACAGACCCTTTTTCTTTTTTTGTAAAAGAGAGTTTTTAAAAGGAGCGAACATTGATTTTTAAATTATAGTTAAAATAATAACATAAACAGATAGACGTCTGTAAGACAGATTTATTTATATTTTATTGGAAACTACAGAAACAACAAGAAAAAGATGAATACATTTATTTTTCCCTCCGTGTGTCACTGGTGAATATAGCTTCAATATTTATAATTTAAAAACACGAAAAGCCATGCATTTTTAACACACATTTGCTCCACGTGGATGAATCTGTGTCAAATCAATTTCAAAGGAGGTAGCCTCGACTTTGACCTTATCCTCAGCTGCTGAGATCCATTAATACAACTCGGAGCAATTTCATCGCGTTCGGCAGACATGAAGCCAAACCCAAAGCTACCTGTGATTATCCAGTGACAACCATTTTGATAGGAATAAATGAAATTATTTGACGTAAACGCTTTACCTTTTTTCATATCCAGCATGGATATGGGCCGCTTGGATTTTGAGATTTTAATAGATTTATGAACCACGAGTAAAGACAAATAATTATTCTGCTACAAGGTCAATTGGACCCCTTTGTCCCAGCTCTCACACACACACACACACACACACACACACACACACACACACACACACACACACACACACACACACAC
>JAPQRN010000015.1:22150963-22163119 GCA_037367275.1 Coranthus polyacanthus
TGTGTGTGTGTCTGTGTATGTCCCTCCACCCATGTGTTGAACAAACTTAGGCAAAACCAAGACAGCACCTATAAGCACAGCACCCTCTGAAAACCTGGGGGGAAAATCTGGAAAAAACACACGTGAAATGTTTGTTTTACAAATGTAATAAATGAAATAAGCTGTATTTAAACAAATGACGACAAAAACCCAGTTTTCCAAATAGACAGTAACATGTAAATTAAGAACATGTGACGTTGGAAAACGATCTGCAAACAATGACTATTTGTTTGTAGAGTGTTTGTTTTCTTCCACGTGGAAATTTGCACAAAGGAAACACAAACAAACATGGAGGACAGTGAATGTGACACAGACACAGGGTAACTCACAACAGGAATTGTTTGTATGGAAGTTTCAAATAAAAGAAGAACATAATCAAATGTGATAGAATACAGTATGGTAATTTGAAACCGTTCCGTATTTGAATGAACAATTACTGCATCATGACATGTACAGTCGCATACACTGCGATAGAAGGTCGCGACTGCATCATTCAGTCTAACGTGTACTGTATGTATTTTCAGTGACTGGACTCAATCAAAGCAGAAGGACGTTAGTGTTAGCACACATACTGATTACTGTCTGAAATAGTGACGAACAACAAGTCTGCAGGTCTGAAGAGGATTGCCGAGTTGTAAATACCCTCGCAAATGCAACGAGAAAGAGACAAATGACATCCCGTATACATCAAGCAGACAGCAACGATTTCTATCCCAAACCGCAGGGAAATGAAAAACATACTGTCCAAGTTCTGTCTAATCCTTTGTCTTGGCACTGATTGTTCATTATCTCAAAGTCTTCACCCTGCACTTGGAAGAATCCTTGTGCGTTTATCAAATCATTTATTAATAGTTTATTAAATCAAAGGTCATTTGTGGTGACTATCAAACCCCCGTTAACTGCATACAATCATAACTGACAGCTGCTTGTGTGACTTGTGTTTTGATCTTCACTTGGCTGAAGGTTTTACTGACATATACTTATATTTACATATTTCCATATCTAATTTGGAGTGATCTGGTCAAATCCCTCTCATCCCTATACGCCGCCAATTTGCTGCATGCCACTGGGAAATACTTAATAGTTGAGATGAAGGCATAAAGATTTAATGGTAATCTGTAAAATGCATGACATGCTGAGCTTCTGTGCAAACACCAACTTGATAAATCTTCTGAGGACCATAATTATTTATGTAAAAAAATGTAAATCTCATTTTTCAAGTGGAGTTTTGACTTAAATCATACTGTAAGTTCCACAGCAAGTGGGAGCTAGCGGCATGTTTTGTTTTCGTATTGTATTTTGTTTGAATTTGTACTATAGTCCTGTCCATTTTTATTATTATATCCAACGAGGCTGCAAATGACATTAGGCAAAGGTTTAACAGGAATAAAAATAGAATCTCAGCTTCTGTTTCAAACAAACACAGTACATTACTGGTGCTTTCGCTCTTGTAAAACTGCAGGTAGTCGGTGAGTGATTATTTGAGGACCAGTACAGCAGAAATAACAGGAGAATCATAAAGGGTCATGTTGAAGGGAAGAAAAGTCTTTTTACGTCAACCTTTCTCTGCAAAGCCAGTTTAGAAATCTGATAATTAAAGAGCAAAAGGTACATTTGAAAAGCCCCATGATGAGATTTTAAGAGAAATGACAGAAAAGTATTACTTGCCTTTACTTTTCGTTCCTACGGATCCGTCTGCGCTGCACTGCGACATATTTTTTTTTATCACCTTATGATTTTAGATTATTGTAACACATAAATCATCTCTGTATCATACTTGAGAACATCCACATGTTTGTTTTACCCATGAGCTGTGACCTCAATACACGAAACAGTCTTTACAGAAGACCAAACCATGGGTATAAACAGATAAATACGAGAACTTGACCCTACTGAAATCCCCAGTTTAATTAATGCCAGGTCCCCTCTCTGTAATTTGAAGTCTCCTTTATTAGAAATTTTAAAAGTGCTCTCCCCAGGGATGCTCTGAGTCACAGGGAAATTGTGGCACAATATGTTTTTAATTTCCCAGGAGGTCCTTGCACAGCAACTATTTAACGATGGAGCAGCTTTGCTGAATGAAACTAAAAGGTGTGCCTTTTTTCTTTTGTCATTATGACTGGCCTAACATGAAATATTCTGCCTATTTGCATGATCCTTACTTGGTGTTCTTCAAAGGTGTGTACGACTTACTTTTATTTGCCATCCACTGGGAAATGTACAGTGGTTCAAACCGCAATACCTTATCTTCAAACCAGATGGAAATCACATTCAAAAAATCCCTTTAATGATGTCTTATGTCACATTATTTTCTTGCCTCTGAATAATGTTTAAATTAAACAATTAGATTTGAATTATTTAATTTAATTAGAATTAAATTATACACAGTATATGAAAAAAAATAAACTGGTGTTCAGGAGACGTGGCAACAACAAACCAACACATGGAAAAACTCTTATTGAACTACTCACACAAAAGAATATGTTTGCCTTCCCGAGTCCAATGTTTAGGCGACAAAATCATCATCACCACCATCATCATTTACTTGTTTATTTAAACCCTCGGAAAACGCATTGAAGGAGACCCTCCTCTTCAATGGTGCTGAAGTATATTTAAAAATAAATACAGACACAACTTGAGCCAAATAGCATTTTAAAACACCGGCGAAGGGTTCCAGAAGTTACCAATGCTATAGGGAACAGAAGTATCTCAATGGTATTAATGAGGTCAACTTAAAACATTGTTGAAGCCAATTCCAGGTACAGTATGTGGGGCATTGTAACTAAAGGCAGATCTTCCTTACTTTATAAATAAATAAAAACATTGTGAGTCACTGGTTTCTATCAGAAATTCTATTCAAGTTCCCCGGTGCCTAATGCTGCGTTCATGTCACATCATTTCAACCAGAATTACAAGAAAATTTCGTTTAATTACAAGCAGTTTTCTTTTATGATCAAGGGTCAACATTTCTGCCACTACACTAGTTATGTAACAAACAGAATAAAGTCCAAACTATGTTTTTTAACATAGTTTATTTTATATATAAAAGTTTTTGCAGTTTAGTCATATATAAACAGAGCTGTATAATGTGTACATGCATCCCTGTTGATGTAACACCTTGAAAAACCACCTCCAGCTCTTGAGCAAAACTCTAATGTGCATTTTCATGTAAAACACAAGCTCCTTTGAACTGTGTCTGTCACACACCGAGTGCAATATCGATGTCCGCCTATACTTTATAGTTTTACAGGTGAATCAATATGTTTTATTGATTCCCCTTTGTCCAGGTCCTCAGTCCTCGTTTTCACCTTCACAATAAATTCATTAAATTCATTTCATGGCATTTCATGAGGTAACTCGGTAAAGTACATTACACTAACAGGAGTTTGTGAACTTTTGGCGATGGACAAGAGGTAGTTTTTTTTTGTTTTTTTTTAGCTGAAAACAGTTTTTCTCCTGCGGCTATAACAAGTGTCCATCTAATGAAGCATGTTTTACTCTCATCTCGCTGAATCGATGTTTCCTGTAGCTCCCTCTTTTAGTTTGAGGATAGTATTAAGTTTAGGATATGGTTAGGAGTAGCAACGATGAGTGGTTAAGTTAGGTTCATGATTGTTAAAAATGTCTATAAAATGTTGCTAAATAGTGAACAGCTGGAGGAGACGTCTTCACGTTCTTATTTTGTCCCACAGACAGTGAAGTGCTCAAACTAGCAGGACTATAACACACCTCTGCAGCAAATATTTGTATTTCTGAGTCTGATAAATGACCTAAAATGTGCTATTTTAGAAGAACTTCTCTAGCATCTGACTTTGATGAGATATCTTTCTGATTTGATCTTTTTGATCCTTATCTAATATAAATATGACTTTACTTACTTTTAGTTTTACACATTCTCGTAGTTTGACAAACAGATGGTTTACCACACTGATCTATTTTTTTCTTTCAAGACTCTGACAAATGTTTCTAAACTTTACGCAGGGAGATCAATAAATATGTGGTTACATCTACTTTGTCTTTTGTGTACTTGAAGTGTCTGCATGATAAGGTAACTGTAAAAAGCACTGGTTACCATAATTTAGCATAATAATTGTCATTCAATCATATCATATCACATGTTCAGGCCTCACGTTCGGGATGGTACCACCTCTGCCTCATTATGAGCCAGGAAAATCCTTGCAAGTCTACTCTAGTCTGTTGGGCATGGATTTCCTAACCCTGGGACTCTGCTATAAATATAATGAATGACTATCCTTCAAAGGTAACCACCCGAGCTGTTAGAATTACTGTGGACCGACATGTGTTCTCGGGTTCAAACCCAGCACAACCCTGGCTAACTTGTCGTGAAACAGAGCCAGACCATCAAGTCATTAACAGACACTCAAGTCACAGCTACTCAAATCAAGACAAAACCTTCCTCATCCTTCAAGCTTTGAAAACTTTTTGAAGGTTGAATACTTGCCAAAATCCATTAAATCCAGATAAAGTCGAGGCCCAAGGAGACTCAAGGTTAGTTGGATCAGTTTTTCTCCTGTCAATTTGTTGGTCATGCAGATGTGATTTTCAACTGCAGCAGAGATATTTGGGTATAATGTTTCCCCACTCTATTACGCCTGTGTGCTACCACAGCCTTATCAGTACAAGTAGAAGTACACTCTCTGCACTGAAACAGAAATAGTCTCTTGAACTAATATTATTTGTGGTTAAAAACTTAAAAACAACAGAAGCTTAGTCTCTTTAATGAGACACCTTTCACTATTTGTCTTTTGGGAGTTGAAAGCTTCACATAAACAGGCAGGTCTAAAGGCTAAGGGTTCATTAAGGCCACACAGTATTTTCCTTGGTCTGTATATTTGATCTTTAGCCCGTGGCCTAAGAACACATCCATCAACTATTCCTGCAGTGCGGTGGCAATTCTAGAGCCTGTCGATACCCTATAGGCAAAAATTCCCCCGGGGGCCGCTCTAACTAGCGTTCATCACAATCACCTTTATGTTCTGACACAAACCAAAAATGTACACAATCAAAACTTTATTTCAAATGTTCACAGTTTTTCTTTCTCATTTCTTGTATGTATGTCTTGACCTTATTATCTTAAAGGTTCAGTGCTTGATAGTTTTTTTTGACATCATTGAGCAAACATCCCATAATTACCTTTCAGCATATTGTAATTCAGACGGTCTGAGAGGAAACGAGACTTCTGCACCTCGTCTTCACTCTGTTTACAGGCTGTAGAAAACGTACCGTGTGATGGAACGTATTGAGAAGATTTTGGCTAATCCCAGTGTTTTCAGACAGGTAGGGGGGTTAAATATGTGATTTGATGACTGAGATTCTGTCAGACACGACTCTACTGCTCTAAAACACTGCTCGACACAGAAGCAACATGGCAGCTCCAATGACCGTGATATTTTGGCTTCACTTTTTCATAGTGGCAAGAAACGGCGTCAGGTCATCCATCTACATTTAGTTTTTTGATATGAAGAGAGAAGAGAGCTGCAGAGGGACGGTGTGGATTTGCAAATTCTGATGTTTTTCCAGTGATTTCTGCGTCTTGAGGTGCCTTGAGGTGTTTTCATTGTGATTTTTTTATAGAAATAATTTGTGAATAATAAAAACCTAAACAAACAACAACAAAAAAAACTTCAGGTCAAAGGCCTATGAAAAAGAGTCAGTGTTCACATTAGCAGAATGTAATAAGTTGGCACAATCTACATATATAGAACAATAAAACAGTATAATAACTTCAAATAAAAACAATATAAACATTGTGCAAAATACACATCACACAATACGCAAAATTCAATGGCTGTGCTCATCAACGTTGTTTGGAAGGAATGACACAGGGCCTGTTTAGGGAGTTTTCCTACTCAAATGTCACTGCAAAATGTACATTGTATTTTTTTTGTGGTCACTGATGTTGGCACATTTTAAGACACTGCTGTTCAGTAAACTTTGTCGGCTCTCGGAGGCCCCCCTCACAGCCTGGGGCCCCAAGCAGTTGCCTTTCCTGCCTTTGTCAGTGGGAACCCTGCTGCTCATGTTCTCAGTCCTACTGAAAACATTCCTCACCCTTTGCAGTTCAGCAGATGTCCTGTCAATATCACCTAAATGTGAGTCCAGCTGACCGTTGAGCTCTTTGCCACAGGAGTTCTGCCTTTCGACAGGCATCAACCAATAGGAAAAACATCTCAAATTTCCATCCTCACAACTCTCCTCCAACAGTTTGACCTTTCTTGAAACTATTAACCTTGTATTCCTCTGCCTTGTAGTGATGAAATCAGTTTGTTTACTGTAGTTTGGTGTTCATTTCAGCATGATGCTCCACTCATGCAACCCTCTCTAGGAGCTCCAGCAGTGCAACAAGATGGTTCAGGTGCTGAGTGAGAAAAGCACAGCCTTTTTACTCTTTTGCCACAAGGCAGCCAACTGATGCAGCGACAGCTGAACAGCAGCTCGGGTTCACCCACTCAGTCTGTGATCAGTGTATTCAAAGAAATTATCATTACCATCTGGACTTCTGTGCTTTACAAGAGTGTGCATTTAGGACAGAATGAGAGCGAAACTGCCTACATGCTAGTTCAGTATTAGCCATAGACTGTATAAAAAGATGGACGTCGTGATGCTGTTACTGTGTAAAAATGATGGAGATGCCATGTTACCCGTGTGACGCAATTTGGAGCCAGAGTCCGAGAAGTAGAGACACAGGAACGTCACATCTGCATGCTGGCCGGCCGTCTGACTGGTTCCCGCATGTGCATCTGATGGATTCTGGGTCGTGATTGGTCATTACAGCTGTCAATCCCCTGTTTTTATAACATCAAATAACTTATTAAAAACAAACTGATCAGAAAGATGACGATTTGAACACAAATCTACGCGATGAAATCTACCTAAAAAGTCTGAAAGTCTTTGGGAAAAATATATTGGATGTGTACTTTGAGTTTGGCCAAAGTCCCACAGAACAACATGGAGGAGGCAGGATTTGTGGCGTATACTGTGGCTTCATAGTTCAAGTGCCCTCATGATGTCCATGTTTGTATACAGTCTACGGTATTAGCATTATGATAAACACGCTAAGGGTTACTTTTTAATAGTTTATTCATATGAAATTTTATTTGGATCCTGTTGGACAGATTGTCCATCATTTTAAAGAAAGGCTTATTCCTTTTTTTTTACTGGCCTAAGCTGTGCATACTATGAGAGCAGGCATCAGAAAGGATCTTAAGCCATGAATGCTGGGATAAGGAAAGAAAATGTTAGACTTTGCTTGACATTCACCATGTCTTGGTTATCTATTTTTGCTCCCGTTGCTAGTGTGATGTACAGGAGAGTGTCATCACATGCAGAGTCAACACACTGTCAGGCCTTGTGGTTTTCGCTCCCCAGTGGGAGACTTTAAGAAGACAAAACATTGTAGACTGCTACATTTAGATCACTGCTCACCTCTCTAAGTGGAGCAACAACAACAACAAAAAAAAAATAAAATCGCATGCTCTTTTTGGAGTTACAAAAAAAAAAAATTTAAAAAAATCGCATGCTCTTTTTGGAGTTAAAAAAAACCCCACACGTTTTGTGATCTTGGGCTTTCCAAACTTTCTCTATGAACATAGAAGTGAAGTCCTCAGACCTAACTACTGGCTAAGTCAAGATTTTTTTTTGTTTATGGCTTTGATCTTTGAGCTTTAATGAGAACATTTTACTATATACCTGTTGGGAAGAAACACACTCAGCAAATCAGTAAGCTGCTAAGCAACTGTTTGAAGTGCCCTTGCCCGTTCCCTCTGCTTCACATTTTAATGTGGAGAGATACTGTCTTCTAATGTGCTTGTAATATACTGCGTGTTCCTCATGATGACACAAATCAATAGATATACTAATCCTGGTGTATCCAGTGGGGCATTCTCTTATCCTGCTGGATTTTCACACACTAACTTAAAAATCCGTTGAGTGGTCTTTAGGGCAAGTTTCTTATTCCTGTCAGAAGCAAGAGGGATTATGTACGATACTTAAAGCTTCACCCACTTAGAGTTTAACTTTCTTTTTTTTTTTTTCCACAGGAGGCAAAAAAAAAAAGAAAGAAAAAAGAAGACTGGTTTTACATTTGCTGACATTGTGGGACGTGATAAACAAACTTAAACACAGAGGTTGTGCAAAGATTGCCCCATCAAACTGGCAGATAAAATGCCTTCTGTTTTCTTCGGGTGTTGACATTTTCCAAACTCGGTGGAAATGGAAGAAATTCTTTGAATGTACTGTGTAACCGGGTACACAAAAGTCCAAAAAAAGATGAGTGGGGGTGCAGCAGTGGTAGACTTAGTGCCGTGGCAACCAGTCAGTGAGCTGACAAAGCTCATACGGCTGTGTCTATTGCTTGTTTAATTAGTGTGTGAAAAGTATAATGTGCCAACCAATGTGTAGGTGTCTTAAAAGTTTAAATTGAAATCCTCTGCACTGTGTCTTTGGGACAAATCAATGTTCATTTTCTTGTCTAAATAGCGAAACTGATCTACAATTTCCAACACTAGTGCTACTACTCGTGGTCATCCTCTGCTTTTAGACAGACTGGTGATTATAACAGAATACATTTGGCTTTAATCCACTCCTGTGTTTGCTTCAGTGATCCTCTTACCCGAACTTATTCCACATTAGGGGTGTTTAGAGTCGACATATTCCGGCTTGCTCTCTCCTTCCATCAATCTACAACTCCAACGCTGCTGTTTGTTGCTATTTTGAGAGTATCCAAAGAGGATAAAAAGAGGCACCTGACTGATGGCAAATTATTCTCCCAATCCTTGAACTGTGCCTCAAAGCTTAGATTTATGACTCAACTCACATCTAAGAGAGCTTGAGATCCGACATTGTCACAGAGTAAAGAGTTGGCGTGTAATTGAATTGAAAAGCACAAAGCCAGTGGTAGATCGTACTGGAAATTCCCAAAGCCTGCAGATTTGAAACCGAGTCACGACCCTGGTAGCCATAAGTGCCATCCAAGTCAAATCCCAGTTGCTTGCATGTGTCTCTCTCTGTCACACAGAATCCAAATTCCCCCATCAATCCTGGTGGTAGGCGACACGATCCCTGACAAGTTTTCACATCAGTCTGGGGATTAGAGGCATAAGGTTTACGCTGGCCTTGCCAGAATCCAGGATAACATTTTTTGATTCAGCAATTTAAACTAATTTCAAGGCTGGCTCTGCAGCAATTTTCTGGATCAATGGAATGTCATAGCCCACTTGGTCACTAGCTTTCTTATCACAGGTACCTAACATAGAGGGATGCTATGCTAATTGCCCAGTTTAGAGAGCTGGGGATCTACATTTCTGACGTCGTAGCCAGATGTCTGACCACGAAAACTAACATTTCATATGAATGATTATAGTTATTACCTGGCAAAATAGAAAATGAGAACATCACAGGTTTTGCAGTTTACTATTTTATATTCTCAGTGAACATCCAGACACTATCATTAGACACAGTTCATACAAATGGCAGGAAATTCCCACCATCTGATAAGTCTTGGAATAAGGAGCTGTAAATCTCACCTAAGCTAATGCTGCCCTCCCCCACCACAACAAAAGGAAATACAGAGAATATCAAAATATATAGAAGAGGTATAAAAGCGTTGTAGGAATAACAGCTTGACTGCGTTTCAAATGTCGTTTTATATAATCACTGCGCAAGCCTTTGGCAAAGATAGTTGAAATGCATTGACTTCTGAATGGATACTGAGTGAGGCGACATTGTGCTGTGCAAGTTATGCAAATATATGCCATTCAATTTTAGTGGACGGGTTAAATGTATATATTTTTGATTGCTATCCAATATCCATGAAACCAGAGAACTGACATGTATTGTTGTAAGTGTGGCTGGAGTCCTGAATTTTTGAACATGAAATAAATAAATATCTGAAAATCATTTCCGAAGTGTGGCTTCAGGGTGGCACAGCTGAGGACATTATCTCTTGGACTATTTATTGGTGCTTCTGGCCCCCCTTATTCCTTTGAACATGAATGACTCAAATGTTGCAACTGGATCTTGGAGTTATTAAATCTGGCATGAGCAAAGAAAAGAACTGACAAAATGAACAAAATTGCTTTAATCTGTAACATATTCAGTAGGCTAGCCTTTTCTCCCTCTTAATTCCACAGACATGCTATTTCAAGTCTGACTTGGGATACGACCAGAAAGCATTTTGGGAAAAACTTTTTCTTCCTTCTTGGCAGGGCCTTTTTTTCCCCCCATTTTCTTATGTTTCAATTGCCAAGGCTAGAGAAAAGCCACATAGGGTTAAAAAGCAATTTCCCACATCATGACAACTGTACAAATGTATGGTGGCAAATGTTGGAGGAGAAAAGGGGGAGGTGGGGGGGTAGATAAGGTGGTGAAAGACACCGTGGTGGCAGTGGTGGAGCAGAGAGGTTAATCCTGCTGTTTAATCTGTGGAGGTATGGGGGGCCTTATCTCTGCCGCCTGCTGCTGTTGCGCTCTCCTTCAGCATCCAGCATCCCTGACTGTCTGACATCACTCAGGATTGGGTGGGAGGGTTGGCTGGGGCGACGGGAGAGAGAGAGAGAGAGAGAGAGAGAGAGAGAGGAAAGCCAAGCTAACTGCAGCTGCATTAAGAGCCAGCGCGACCCCAGGCAGATACCCTGCCTTTCCCCAAGTGTCCCACATGCCCCGTCGTGTGGCTTTGTGACGACCACGGGGCGTCAGATGCTGCTGATTCTGTTCGACATCCTATGGGACCGAGCGCTGACAACCTCCATTTCCATATTTGTTTTTGGTGAAACTGCGATGAGGGAAGAGACCTGCGAAAAACGCTGGAATTCATTGGCCTGCAATCTGACGAGAGTGTTGGCAAACCGAACAGCTGTCAACTACCCTCAGGCAGCAAAGAAACAAGAAAAATCCCACATGGGCATAAATTTTAGCTAGCATGCCCATTTTGGAAAAAAAAAAAACTGCAACATGGATATTCATATTCATAGAGAAAACACAGCTCACTGCAATTTAGCTCATGGCTCTGATTAGTAGATGAGAGTGTAATATGCACAAGGGCAGCCAGTACTGTAGGTCTGCTGCGAACTCAACTCAGCTGTTATTAACAACAGAAAGCAACAGCCTGCCAGCAGGGAGAGCGAAAATAATACATTGATATATCCTGTGATTGTGACTTCACTTGACCCTTCAAACATTTAGCCATGGATGCAAAAAGATTTTCTTGAGGGATCTACGTAAGAGAGTAACAACTCGCAAATGATTCGGTGAGTTAGAGAAAAAATAAATAAATTGAAAAATCATCTTCGTTTATGTGACATCCCTTTTACTGGATATTTTTTGTAAATCCATGTCAACCAAATGGCCATTAAATACATGGTGCGATTTATTTGTCGTCAAGTTTCTCCAATAGTAAACCCAAACTATTTCACTTAGATGCTCTGGAGCACTGAGGTTCACCATGAATTTTAAAGCCCTCACTCACCATTGTTTATTTTATGCTTGTATTGGATGTTCTGCCGTCTGCCTTGTTCACCCGTAGACTAAAACAATGGCATGTTCTTATCTATAAGTCTGTTTTAGGTTTGCTTCCATCATATCTTCAGGTGTATATGTGTCAAAAATGCACGGGTAGTTACAATCTACAGCCCCAGGGTTTTTTCTTACTGTCTGCACCAAAAGCCTAGTCTCACATAGCCAGACCTATATCCACACTTGGGAGAGAAGTTGTTTTGGTGGAACATGTGCGCATGAGGAAGCGCATCGCGGTATTGGTATGTTTGTCTTTGTCAAAACGTGACATTTTCAGGGTGTAGTTGCAGCTTGGAGGTTGCTGTTTCACCTTGCGAGGGAGACTTTCAAAGCGATAACGCACAGATAGAGGAAGGAAAGAGAATGACAATCCTGCCACTGAAATATTCACCCTTATGCCTCTACTGAACTGAGAAAAAAGGCATTTAAACATGCTGCTCCTTCTCCTTCCTTCTGCTTGGAACCAAATACAAAATGACCTGAAACTTAAGGAGCTCATTAAATGCAGTCAAAGTGATTTTAAATGACTTGGAGGCAGAAACATCTGGCTGTAGATGTTTTGCCTGATTCGCTTGTATATTGATG
>JAPQRN010000015.1:22177667-22190982 GCA_037367275.1 Coranthus polyacanthus
TCGTCTTATATGGTTAATGGGTTAGGGTGTGGCAAAACATACAATAGAAATAAACACAAGGACAAATACAACAAATGTCAAATATTAGGATCTCGTATGATTCATGTAAGTCTGACAAATGAACTCTGAAAGCATCACTCCTGGTATTTACCTTTTCAAATGTACTCACATGAATCCTCCGCCCTGCTCTGTTTGTCTTTAACAGTACAATTTAAAATGTTTCCTTGGTCCTTTGCTGCTGACATGACACAAGAATAAGACATAAGAATGTGTTAATGTATCATGTTTGAATAACAAAAACTAATAATAATAATAATACAAATAATAAAAAAAAGAATTCTCTGACCCACAAGGAAGGAATTTACCAATACATGTTTATGACATTTTACATCTTCTATCTACTACTCACTACTTTTAACAATTCTGTTGCTGGATTACCAAACAAAAATCCTTTTCCTTCCTGTCACCAAGGTCCATTCATTCAATGCTTTTTATACATTAACAACATGGGACAAAGAGTGGTCATGACAGCTGAGGCTCAGGTGGTGTGCTTTAGTATTTCCATCCAACCTGACGTTTAAAGATAAACCTTGTATCTGTTTTCCATCTACTGTAGCAGCCACCAGCGAACACTATAGAAACAGCCATATAAATAGAAGGAACAGATGATCGGCAGGAATCTGTATTTTCTCTCTAAATGGCCATAATTTGCCATATCTGGTTAATAGGGTCAGTACAAATGAATCACAGTTCATCTCTCAGTACATCACTGCTAAACTGAGTTTTTGCTCATATTAGGTGAATTATTTAGCTCTATTTATAAAATATAAACTTTGATAATTGCAGGGCACTGTTTGAGAATGTGCACATGTGTCAAGTATCTGTTGCTACAACTTATACTGGTTATTGTTATTGTTGACCACAAGTCATAAATAAACTCACACACTGAATAAAACCCTGTTCATAGTCAAGCCACACTGTAGTGGCTGTGGTAAATCAAAGCTCATAAAATTAGAATAAGAATAAGTGGAAGAAGTAAATAATATCCTTATGAAACCCAATATTTAACACAGAAGTGAGACCATTAAATTGTACAAATACATGCACACACACATGATCCATGAGCTAAGCATCATGTTATTTCGAGAGATATACTTGCGTATATGCATATACATATATACTGTATATACGAACATGATGTTGTTGTGATTCTTGCTGGGGGTTTGTGCCGAGCAGGCATTTTTTCTTGTGAATATGATTTGTTGGCTGGGGCATCCCTGTTCCATCACAGGACCACATTTTTGATGATATGCTGTAACACATTACCTTACCCTTGCCAAAAAATTTTATGTTTGCAGATCCTGTCAGTGATCTGCGAACCATCATGTTACTTCTGCCCTCAATAATGTGGGATACAACCTACTAATATTAATATTCAGCTGGATTATATTTGTAGAAAAAAGCTCTGGAACATTTTATTTAGAGATAGGTGAGTGAGAGTAATATTAGCTTCTGTATCCTGGTGGGAAAATGTTATTTAAAATGTTATTTAATAGTCAGTGTTTTATTATGAACACACAATTGAATTTGCCATTCAATAAAAGTTACAAAAAATACTTGTGGTGAACATAGTCTTAGATAGAAAGAAAATTGGAATCAGCCAAAAAGTCAGAATCAGCAGGTCAGAGTTTTCAGCCAAGAAAATGATCTGTGCATCTCTAATTTAAACGTCTTTGCTGCAGAATCACTTAAACAACAGAACATGAACAAGATTTTGTTTAAACGTTAGATATACAATGTTGTTTTCATTTAGGGCCACAGACAGAAGTTCTATACTTTAAGCATTCTTTTAGTTTTTGGAGTAATAAATGGAAAACTAATAATATTTGTCTCCCTTTTTTTTTCGGATCTAAAAAGTGATCCCATCCGTGACTCACGATTTTGAGTCACGGATGTTGCACCCCTAAGAATGATCTTTAATCTTGAACTTTAACTAAACGATCCCAGTAACGGTTTATGAGCCTTGCACATCAGTTTAGGGGGGATTTCAGCCCATTTCTCTTTACAGAACAGTTTCAACTCAGGGATGATGGATGGCTTCCTTGCATGAACGTCCTGCTTCAGGTTCTTCCACAGCAGTTCTACAGGATTAAGGACTTTGATTCTGCCATTCAACAACATTACAGAAAAACCTGTGAGTTTAGGGTCATTGTTTTCTGCATAATCCTTTTTCTCTTGCGCTTCAGTTCACAGATGGATACCGTGATATTTTTCTGTAGAATTTTCTGGTATAACTCAGAATTCATAGCTCTATCAGTGATGGCAAGCTGTCTTGGTCTAGAGGCAGCAAAACAAGCCCAAATCATTATACAGCCATGATACTGTCATTTGTAGCAGTCACTGGCTGTGAAGACAGGAAGACAGTCAGAGGTAGTCTGACAAAATTTAAATTACAGTTTGGTAACCAGCAAACCCCAGCAAGGTTCTGGTACACATACCAACACACAAGATGATTTCCTTCTGTATCTCAAACATCAGACTAGAAACACACCACCCAGCAAAATTCCAGCAAAGGTTTCCAACAATGTATTATACGACGACAGTGCAAAAAAAAAAAAAAATCAATATTCAGTGCCCCATTTATCACAACCACCAGTCAATTTCTCTTGTGTCTCGATACACCACAAGTTCTCAGTTTAATCAAGACTTCCTTAACTTCTTTGCAATTTGGTCAGAGTGACTTCTTGTCATTGAAACTCTTGTCATTGGTCTTTGTAATTTCCGGTGTTACCTCCAGTATTCCGATGCAGCTGGCAGCAGCCTCCCGGGACTTGCTCTCTGAACATAGTCTAATGTTAAGCTGAGAGTGTGCGCGTGTAACGTAGGAGTTGCATCCTTACAGCTAGGCACAGATCCCCACACAGTTATGTTTTTCAAATGTCCTCTTTGATATAATCTATCCCCAAAACTTTCTTCCAATAGCACTGGGTGAAAACCTACATTTTCGGACACTTGAAATGCATGTTCACAGTCAGAAATGCACTGTGCTCAGCAATAATCTTAGTGCATTGCAGAGCCTCCACCCGTTTCTGAGTGTGAATGTGCATTTCAAGTGTGTGGATATATAGGTTTTCACCCAGTGTAGTTTTCTGGCTAATCCTTGTGGAATTAGGACACTGTAGATGAACAGCGATGTTCTTTTAGAGTAGTGGTTTCCGTGCAACTCTGCCATCTACATCATTCAATGTTGTCCTGATGTTGGACTAATGAACATTGACATCAGTCACAGCATGAGAGGCCTTTAGTTTCCTAGATGTTATCCTGGGGTTGGACTAATACACGCCTTGCTCTTGTTGTGGTCTTTGTTGACTGAGAGTAACAGTGGTGTAGAATTCTGGTTCAACCGGTTCGGTCTGGTGTAGGAGCTGATGAAATGAAAAAGTACCCTACATCAGCAACCTGTACTGACGACGTCACAGCGCTGAATCCAACTCGTTTAGCGCTAGTAATAAGCAACAAGACAACGTGATGGACTGTTTGTTATTTACAGACTATCACAGCTGAGTGTGTGATGAGCTGAGAAAGATCACAGTAGATGCACACGGCGCACGGTCTGTGTTCATGTGTTTTTGGGGTGACGACGAGGACATATAGCAGACTTAGTCTCAAAGAAAACTAAATCTGCACCAACGGCACTGCAACGTGTCGGATTTGAAGCTGATGAAAGAAGTGAAGCTGAAAAACAGGTGAGGCAGCATGTAAACAATAAAAGAATCCATGGAAAAGCTGTTTTATCTTCTTTAATTAAGGTAGAGCCTTCCAGACTCATTCCAGTCATCTCATTGATTGAAATACCTAACACAGAAATCTCCTTCAAATTAATTGACAATAATAGAGGTTCACATAATTCTGCCACAACTAAATATGTAAGATAGAATTTTGACCAATAAATAAATGAAAAGGTTTAATGTTTCTTCTCTTGTTTGTTTAATTGGATTCAAGAAAATTCTAAAGGCTTCACCGTTGGCCATTTTTGCCATTTGGTCAAACGTTAAATGCAATCAACAGTGTCAGTGATTCACCACATTTTTCTTGATCTAAAGCACCATCGTGTCTGTAAATCAGCCCATTTCCATTCAACTCCAGCTCCCTCGTTCTAGACTAATGGCAAAGAATCCCTTGTGGTGCAGCATCTTTTTCCATCTCACTGCCAATTGTACAGGACATCTTTCACATTCTGTCTCTTCTTTGACATTGTCCCTTTTGGGTTGCCAAAGCAAGCAAGGAATACACAATAGATCCTAGATCATAGGTGGATCCTCAAAAGAATATCTGATTGAAATACTTAATAATTACATGGCAAACATGTTGAACCTTCTTCCATTTCTATGGGTCCCGTGATGCAGAAATTGGTATTCATATGCATATCTAATGAGGTCATTATACACCATTTAACGAATCTTGGGGCACATGTCAGAGAAAACACTTAAATCACTGTGAACTCATTACAAGCTGTGATTATGAAGCTGTGGCCAGCTTCTGTATCAGCAGGCACCTGAAAATTAAGTACAATGCCATATTTAACAGGCTCTAAAGGGCAGTTTAAAAATCCTCATGCAGTCTCTGGCATGGAGTGCAGAACCAAAACAGAATGCAAAAATAATCAAACATCCACTCCCCCTCACTCTAATCTCCATGACTTTCTGCACTATGGCTGATAAAGTCCATTAGAGTGAAGTTAATATATCGAGACTTGACACATTTGGCCTCTGAAGTTAAGGCACCGCGTTTCACCCCACACATCATGAGCGAGTTGACGGCAAGAATAATGTGCAGCACATATGGGAGCAGTCCAGTGCACGGCACAGTAAACAGGCTCAGTGCATGATTTTGAACAAGAGATGTCTTCAAGGGGTATAGTGCAACTGCATTCTAATGTGAATAACAGAAATATGTTGTAGGGTTTTATTTACGCAGATGTGCTGCAGTGACAGGATGTGTACATGACTATTTTGCTCTGTAATATAGGCAGCGGCAGATTTACATGAATTTACCATGAAGACTCTTCTGAGAGGAGCCCGATCCTGTAGAATTCAAAAAAAAAAAAAAAAGCCTCCTCCCCCTGCAGACTGCACCTAACATGAAGAAGAGCCCTGGTTAACATTCACATCATGAGCCTCTTGGCTAGTTTTAAAAAAGAAATGTCAGGTCATTATAGATCGCAATTTTTGCCAGGGTAAAACGAATACATGAAACCTTTATTACCCACAAGGCAGAGCAGCAACAGAGGAAAGACACCTTCAGAATAATTCCTTTCTTCTCCTGGTTTACTGGTCAGATCAGACAGCCTCCCACCCGCCCCCACCCCACCACCCCTCGCTTCTTTTACAAGTTCCTGGGCTAGTCATGTCAGGGTCACTGACTAATCACATTAGGGCTTGATCAAAGTTGCAAGAGCAAGAGGGAGAGCAGGAGAACCTCATTTCTCACAGTGCGAGGATTAAACCTCCACCAACATCTCGGGATCATCGGCACCAAGCCACGTCCCACAGGCTCCGCAAAAGGCTTCCGCTGAGTGGTGGGTGGTGGACAGGATGCTGAACCCGTTGTAATCTGGAAGACAGACTACAGAGGGCAAATCCAGGCTCCATGTGCCAGGCCAAGATAGATGATAGGCTAGATAAAAAATAAAATAAAATACAGAGAGTAAATCACTGCTGCGGATGTCTCTAAGGTGGGTGATCAAATGATCTTAACTTTGGAGCATGGGGAGAGTGTTAGAGTAGTAGTTCCCAGACACACTTATCAATATTTCACAGGAGAAGTTACCAGCTTTTGGACTGTACGATTCAAATCTTTGCCTGCAGCAAATGAAATCCCCACATTTAGTGTGATTCATACACTACTACGCACCCAATTAATTAATTTGACCAAGAGGGAATTCGGCTTTCTAATTTGGTTTGTAAAATTTTTTTTTTTTAAAGGATAGGGTTTGAAATTTTCACCAAACAACAAATCACACTGTATTCATACTGACATTTTCATAAATTGTTCATGTTCATTTATGTCAGTCTTCAGTCGGACAGAAGTCGGCATGTTTTATTCTACTGGAGTTGGATCGGAGCTGATCTAATATTAATCATTTGTTTGCTGTTTGTTTGAGCTATATGTACAAATAACTTCAATTGAAAATAACTCTAAATTTTTGTTTTTCAAATTTAAATATCAATTCAAGTAGCGATAATTGTCATTTTTTAATATATAGAAAGCTAATAACTTGAAATGACGGCCCTTAACATGACAATGCATATATTTCTGGCTGGTAATAGGCACTTTGTCTGTGCCGGCTTTCATACTCGAGGCACTCGTTATATCAGGGCAAAAGAATGGCTCTGAGTAGCATTCTTTTATTCTGTCGACACAAAGCTGTAGCATTTAAACTTGTGTTTTTCCACTGCCTCGTGGCACTGAGAAAGTGGAGCTTTTGGGTTTCAGTCCTGTGCTGTCTGATTATTTTTCTCTGTGCCTGTGAATCTAAAAAAGAAATTACATGACTGGCCTCGGGAGAAGATGATAGTGCTTCCCACCACTTCTCAATCATATGATCATGCCCTTTCTCTTTCTTTTTAAATTACGACAATAATGAATTTCCCGGCAAACATGATCTGGAGTAATGTTAACAGCACAAACAGGCAAAGAACTAACCATGCAATCTACAGCCACAAATACTTTATATCTGCACAGTGTTAAGGATAAAGATGAGTGTCATATTTTGAACAGAAAACAAACTAAGGAACTTGCCAGCCTCTTAAAGCTGCAGTGCTTGATCGTTTTTTTTTAGACTTTGTTGGGAAAACGTTCCATAATTACCTTTCAGTTTATTGTAATTCAAGTAGTTCAAGACGAAACAAGAATTCAACCCTCTTCTCTATCCCGTGGAGCAGACTTTGTCTAATCACAGGTGTTTTCTGGAATGTAGGGGGTTAAATACATGATTGACAGCTGTAATTACTGATCGCTGTTCAGATTCAGTTCGACGCGACTCCACGGCACGACACCGACACTTGGAAAAGGGGCTTCTCTTTTCTACAGCGGCGTGAAACAGCATCAGGTCTTCTAGACCAAGAAAACTGCTTGGGTTACTCATTTTGAAAGTTGTATGTTTTACTTAACTTTAAAAAAAAAGTAAAAAGTAGCGACTTTCATTTTGCATGTTTTAGATAGTACCTCTCTGACACTGAATCCAAATCATCACCATAAAGATGTGTGTATTTTTTTCCCCCCATTTCTGCAATTATATGACCCTAAATGTCCCTATATCTGCAGCCTTTTGTGATTACATAACTCCACAAGCTGATGTTGCGATTACGATTGCAATTCGATTAATTGTGCACCCCTACCGTTAACACATCAATAATGTCTCTTCCTGCTTAAATCATTTTAAGGACAGCGTCCAAACTATGTGTTGACGTCATCCACAATTAATAAAATAATTACAGTACAATCATTTCAGAATGGTAGAAAGACAACACAGCAAATGTGAATTATTGTGCCACTGATATGGAGTTTCGCTGCCAGCTGGTGTCTTTGGTTCAAAGAAGAACAGGAATAATTATTTTAAAAATATCCCTCAATTACCATGCACGACCTTAACACGTGACACCTTTGTTTGTCTTGTGGTTCGATGCAGTTCGGTTAAATATGTTGATTTAAATTCTAAGAGATTATGGTGCTTTACTTGACACTGTACCTTATAATCGTATTGTATCCAACTAATAACACCCATAAAAAGCTTTTTTTCTTTTTTTTTTTGTTCTTTCAGCTCCCTGTGACAACCATCGGTAATAAAATAAAAACCCACGGAGCACAGAGAAGTATAGCATGACCTGCAGTCCATCACTTAAACAAAGCTTGTTCTGATTTCCCCTGCTAGCCCATGTGTTTTCTATACACACAATGTCACCAAAATTGTTCAATGAATTGTGAAACCTGCCAGTCCGTGGGAATAAATCACTGTGACCTCTTTTCCTGTGTTTGAGACTAAAGGACTCAAAGTGCAGGCGTGAAGTAACCAAAGACTCGGCAAGTCCTTTTATCTTTATGTGCCTTTAAGAGCATGAAAAAACAACATTATTTAGAAATGTTCAGTGGTGGCCCCGTCCATTTTCCTTGTACATTTGTTCTACTTTTCCCCTGCTCTGCTATGTGAATCTACTACATTTTGCATCAGTAAAATCTCTCTCTCTCTCTCTCTGCCTGGACTCAGGCATAAAGATTTAATATTTCTGTCGGTGCAATTAACTAATTCCTTATTATCTCTATCTTTGCCTTACTGCCCTTTGGTAATATATAGCAAAGTATGAAACATTTCAATCTTACAGAAAAATAAGTGAGTGAGTAAGAATGAGTGGATATATAAACTCACGCTCTATTAAAATAAACCGAGAATTTGCAGGTTGACATTTCAAGGAAGAAAATATATTTATTAATTATTTTGTCTGATAAAGGGCAGTATACTTGGCAGGTAATTTTTTTTTTTTAGTTCACAGCCGTTGGCAGTGAGCTAAAAAGTTAATTTCAGACATTGCCTCCATGTCACGATGACAAGGCGAGGCGAGGCAGTTTAACTTTTGTAAAATTCACATTATGATTTCATGCACAGCTCATAGTGACATGAAGATTTTTATGATAGTGTTACCCACTAACGAGTAACAGTAATGGAGTTGGAAGGAGATTATAGCGCTATCAACACCCAGAGGTAAACACAGCACTGCCATTTCAATCAAAACCCTAACTGCAGCCTCCGTTTAGACATCACTTCACGTTAAGATAGGGAAATATGTACGTTCCGCAGTCCATACAGGAATAGAAAGTCTCTGGTTTAAATTGCCTCGCGGCACACCTTGGGATGCATTAACATGCCAACATTAACCTTTTCCAAACTTTTTTTCCACGAAAAGTCTGTAACATTAACCCAGTCATCCTGCACTGCAAAATTCTGTTTGTACGGTTAAATTGAGATGGTGGTGTGGGAAAAGCAGGGCAGTGCAGGCGATGCAGGCATTTCATATTTCATTCATATCTGTCAGTTATAGTACATCTCACACAGACATCTAGGAAATCAGCATGGATATAGAGGTTCTTAGCTTTGTAGTTTGGAGTCATGCGGGAAAAACAAACTGACATCCAAGTTTTATCTTAATAACTGGACATTTAAAAAAAAAAAAAAGAAAAAAAAAAAAAAAGCGAAATGTTTACCGTCAGGCACACAGCACATACGCAAACTGTGAGACCCCGTGATGACAATATGAGTATCTAACATCTTAAGAATATCTGTGAAGTATGGTTTGAATTTTTCTTTTCTGGCAGATTATTACTACTGTCTTTCGGGCTCTTGTCTTTTGTAGTTTAGTGCTCCACTGAATGTGTTTACTTATCCGTGGGGAGCACAATCAAGGAGAAATTGCATGTTCATGGCACAGATAACACAGACTGGTCACCAGCAGGAGACACTTTTGCCGTGGCCAATTTCTCTCAGAGGCAAACTGTCACCAAGTTTTTTTTTTGTTTTTTGTTTTTTACTGCAAGCATTCGAGACATAACGCTGTCTTCCTAGATGCACGATTTCAGCAACAACAAAAGAAAAAAAATTACATGGCTGTATTTTCCTGCATTTGACTGTACCGCAGGAAAATACAAGACCTTGATTAAAAGTTAGGTAATTCTGCAATGGTTCAGCTGATATAACAAGACCTGACCATTTCCCTTACAAAAGCAATATCTTTTCTGATGAAAAATGGGACCTAAATTCTCTATATTTATAAAATGAACTCCAGAGAAGGAAAAAAAAATCCTCTTCTATACACTAAATCTCCCCTATACACAATGCAAGGTGCTCAAACAGTCCCTCTATTGCTCAGTTTCTCACTTCTTTGTCCACAAACGGCACTGCAAGAACTGTCTAATGAGATGCTAATCCTGGCATCTTACGCTTGTGTTTGGAAGGGTGAGGGTTTTATTTATTCAGTGGCATCCTCTCTGTATACAGGCAATGTCTGGTGAGATCAGGCCATAGTCTTGCATAACCTGCATTAGAAAGGAGGCACGGTTAAAGGTGACCTCTTCAGGGGATCATCATAAGCTCTGTACGGATAACCCCTGATTTATTTTCCGCCCTATAACTGAGTTCTAAAAGTGGTAAGTTCAATTATTCAGAAGTGTACGGACGCAAACCAGCTTTGTTGGTCATATGCAAGAGGATAGTGGATGAGTAAAAGTCACAATGACATATTGTTATTCATATTTCGCTCTGGAAAAAACCATAATCTGTATACTCACTACCCGAAATATGATGGCTCATTTAGTATAAATGCTCTGAACTGTCACCGTTAGATTTTTTTTTAAATATGTTTTTCTAAGCAGTGAGATGTCATGCTATAGGGGAGAGCAGCTGACTTACTTGCGAGCTGAGTCAGACAGCAAGGAAATGAAGCAAATAATGGCTTGATTTGGAACACTTGAGCAGCATACGGCAGGTGGAAACAAGGGGGGAGGCTCTAATTCTGCTCTCGAGCCAGCTGGTCCTAAGCGGGGCCGAAGCCAATCTTCACTGACCGCTCTGTTTCCCACTGAGCTTTTTCAGGCGAAGGAACTGTGCCAAGAGGTGTGGCACCTCTCTTCAAATCACCTTTCTCTGGCCTTTACGTGGCTCTCTCGACGGTGTATAAACGTAACATAATCGTGCCCACGCATCTATTGATCTGTTCACAGTTACACTTCCACTAGAGCGGCCAAATGGTATCCTCCGGCAAAACTCTTGCCAAGAGAGATATGATGACACCAATTAGATCACACAGATATTCAAATACACAGTGGATTTATGTGGCATGGGCAAAGTCTCAGACTGATTTAACTCGTGGTGCAGCTCAGTAATTTATCTGGTTGTCTCACTGTCCCAGAAGTCCCTCAATGTCATGCTAATTAATTATTTATCATTACCTAAACACACTAATTAATTGTCAGTTTAAGGGCATGCTTCTATGGAAGACGCATTCAATCTGTCCCTGGGGATCACTTTCATTGCAGTATATGTACCAATTATTTATTAATTTCCTGCTAATTCTTTTTAGAGTACATAGTGAAGGTCACATAAGAAGAAAAAAGCACAGTGATTTGTGAGTGAAGCCCACTGACATTTATCCTTAACCGTGGACTTTCAAGATCTCTTTAGAAGGATGCTGTTACTCTCTTCCTTATTCACATAGTGAATGTCAAGGACACGCGTAAACAGCTATGCCATACCTCATTACTGGTCATATTTATTCTAAGGAGATGCCCTTATCACAGTGTTTATAATTAAATGGATGGGATCGCAATTTTGAAAAGATCTGTCATTTTTTATCTCCGAGATCCTGGGGGGTTGTTTAATGGATGAGCTATTTGTCTTTTCCAGTCATGATGCATGTTATATGCTTTTCATCTTGTTGTAAGATCAGACAATCACATTTTGAGTGGGTCTAATTATAGCAGCCTCCCATGAGTTGGCATTAAACTACAGAAGCAGGCAGACATCTGGTATTCAAATAATTGGCACAGTTAGAAAGGGTCTGTGGCATTTTACAGATGTTCATGTGCACTGTTTAAAATGTGTCAAGACACCCATTAGCCGGTTAGAGATGACACCCAGAGTGTAAGTAACTAGGTACACAAACCCCTAGCTTAAAAGGCTCTGTCTGGTTTTAAGGCCACCTCCAAATGCGATATTTCCGTTTCAAAAGTAGCTTTAAAAAAGGACGCTTACTCGTTATTAACTGTTTCAGAAAATTGAGAGGGAACGAGCATCACTTAAGTTGAAAAACTAAATCTGAAGATGCTCAACTCTAGAAAGAGAGAAATAAACTCATTATTTCTAAGACGTGAGGGGTTAAAAAAAAAAAAAAAAAGGATTGTCTGTTGGGCATTGGTAAAAATACATTTAGTTTACAATAATATCATTCCTAACATGTGCTTTTACATTCATAATATGATATCTTGGTTTTTTGGAAGTCAAATTCTAATAACATAATAACATCTGAAAATCAATTTGTATATAAAAGTATACATGGTAGAATACTAGCTCCTTATTCGTCATCAAAAGCATTTATTAATACTTCCTATTCAGAATGATCATACTCTACAATTACAAGGCCATTCACTAACAGTCTTCCCTCAATAATCTCCTAGTTACTGTTCATCGTGTTGTGATGAAGCTGTACATGAATTAGGACCTTAAAATGCTTTTCTCAATATGAGATTAGTCATTCTCCTTTGACAGCAATTAATAATTATGGTCTATTCTTACGTAACAAAGCACAAAACTAAAAGTGTTAATAGTGTCCAAATAACTCCAAATTACATTCTTTCAAAAATACATTTTTCTCTAGTGAATGACTTGTACCACTGTATAAGGCCCATACTGAGCCTATTCAAGCCCTGCTCACATGGGACTCACACAGCCTGTGGACCTCTGGTCATTTGTAATAATTGCGGAGGTCGCACGTGATCTTAATCCTGTGCCAATCTGCCCTGTCCGTAATTTGTAAAATTATTAATATAATATTAGTAAAAATTCCACTGCAATTTACCAACGTTATTTTGGCAAACACAGAGGTCCTGTGATAATATCAGTCCCGTGCGAATCTTCACCTTTGTGATATGGGGTGATTTGTAACGTTTTTTTGTTTCCTCTGCACAATTATTCTGCTTATTTCCTGGTCAAGAATTACCAAGGCTCCGCTAGCAACTCTAAATTAAAGTTTTAAAAAAGCAGTTTGGGTGCAAATTGACATTGACGCAGCACGGAGAGCCGTTCACTGAAAGAGCCAACTCAAATCCTTCATAAGAGCTCAAAAGAGAGATCTCAAAAGGTGTTCAGATGAATGACATGCATGCCAGCAGCAGTAATGACATTCATCTTTCAACAGACTCATCAGTTATCTGTAGGTGGTAGCCTATTTGTACCAGGCCTTGACATCATATTGGGGGATAAAGTCAGTAAAGTCAAATAAAACACAGCCCTCGCTTCATCTCGGTGTCATTGGGCAAAAAATTCCATAATTACCTTTCAGGACATTGTAATTCAAGTGGTCTGACAGGAAACAAGGATTCTACCCCCGTCTGTGGACTGTAGAAAATACACCCTGTGACAGCAGGTTTGTTAGGTGTTTTCAGAGAAGTGGGAACATTAAATATGCTACGTAAATATACAGCTGTAGTTGTAGCTATTAAGATTCAGTCAGATGCGACTCTACTGCTCTACCCCGTGCCTCGATGTGGA
>JAPQRN010000015.1:22196732-22213816 GCA_037367275.1 Coranthus polyacanthus
CTCTCCCTTGCTCTTTATCGAGTGATTTTTAAATTAAACGGGCATGATCACATTGCGACTTGTCAGTAAGAAACTTCAAATTTGACTTCACTGTATCGAAATGCCCATTCCTCCCTATTCCCACGCACTACAAGCTGTGAGTCATCTCGAACTGCTCGATCACTTTCACCACCCTTTAGGGAAAAAGGTAGAGAGTGTATATTGATTGATTCGGTCTGGATATGCACGCTAAAACAAACAGATATCTTGTTCTAAAGATCAAATTCTTCACTAACTCTGCCGGCATTAACAAATGCAGCTGAGACTGAGCCCAAAACACAGGCACAAGATAATTAGTCACACCAGGCTTGGAGTAGGAAGGGCAGGGAAGCATTCTGACTGAAGGATGTATTGATCCTCCAGAGAGGGAGGGGCACCCAGTCAGGAGTCATGATCAATCTTGCGAGCCAACTCTCTCAATCTGTGTTGAAACCTGTGTGTGTGTGTATAGAGAAGCATTCCATCTACCATACACACTCTTATTACACATCTGTGTGTGTGTGTGTGTGTGTGTGTGTGTGTGTGTGTGTGTGTGTGCAGCCACATTAACACTACCAACAGCTTGGTGTATGACTTGTCAGAAAGAGACAAATGTCTGTGTGACTAAAAGACTCCCAAGGGGTTAGAGGAGGGGGTTATGTGGTAGCACAACATCGGAAGCCTTTATCGTTGAGTTAAAAGCCATCCCCGAGCCGCAGATTCTCCTCATCAAACCGAGCGCTCCAAACCGTGGCACAGTGAGAGGGTTTTAAAACCAGCTCAGGGAGTGATAGAAAAGGTAAATCTTCCCAAATATAAACTGTTTGCATATTGGTGTTATCCAGTGGCTGGTCACAGGTGGGCTTCATCTGATTAGACAGTGGTGATGCATATCAGGAGGAGCAGCCGACCAATTGCACTGTAATTCATCTTCCTCTGATACGCTGGAAGAGGAAAAGGAGAAGGTGGGGAAGGGAGTGCAGTGGGACTGAAGTGGGTTGCAAAGGCAGCAGTCCTCACTCAGCCTCTGGTGTGGAGGAAAGATTCAGGATAAGTGCTCTTTTTATATATATATATATATATATATATTTCATTCTTATTTTTTTTCCCTTGCATTTTCACAAGAAATGTGTCAAAATGTAAAAATAAAGAGAGAGAGAAAAGACAAGGTGTGTTTGTTTGTCTACGGGATGTGAGGGATATAATAATGTTGAGTGCTGGCCTCCAGGGTTGGGTGTGTGGATCAGATATCAGATGGCGTGTTAAGCTGCAGGGACACCCACAGCGGTGGAACTGTAGACGGCTAATTGACAGGCTGTTGGAGACGAAGCCAGTCCAGATAGCCAGTCACTTTCACGCTCCCACACTCCTCGCTCTCTACCAGGAGGAAGGAGGGTGGCTGCTGAGACACATGTCTGGATGTGTGTGTGCGTGCGTGCGTGCGTGTGTGTGTGGGCGGGTGGGTGGTTGAGTTGTTAAAGGGGTGTGCAGATGTGGAACCCACTAGGGAAAAGTGGATGTCACTCTCACAGTCATCTGCACACGTACACGGCACATTTTCACACACAGAAATATATAAAGCCTAAAACGAATGCCCATACATGCAGGTTTTCACAGGACTTGAAGACAAATTCTGCGGCAAGGAATGTATTTCTCGTGGTAACAAAACAATCAAATTTAACGTTTCTCTTTACACCTCTGTGAAAACCACATTTGGCAGACCACATCTGGCACAAGTGAGAGATTGACAAGTAATGCAACTTTGAACCTTGTGCCTGAAAGTAAAAAAAAAATAAATAAATAAAAAATACAATATTTGAGCTTTTGAGGAATTCTACAGTATGACAGAAAACAATAAAACACAGCACACAGGAGTGAATTCAGGGCAATGCACCAGAGAGTTTGTACTTTTAATTGCTTTAAAATGCTGCAAAGCACAGGAAGATGGGAGTTGTTATTTTCACCACCATTTCCAATACAAATCTATTTGATTTGACTCGGGCAGAAATAATGTTTACAGGCGAGAAAATGTGTTAAAGTATTGCATTACTTTTAGTGACATATATTCATGTTGTGTCATTTCATGCTGATGAAAAAGGCAGGCGTTACATTGAATAAAATTCAGCATTTCTTTGAATTTGAACATGATGTAAGTACATGAGTTAACAGAATTTATAACACAGGCCTAGTTATTTTTATATATTTTAATGCTTTAATACATCTCATGTTCCAGATGTAAATATGCCTGTTTTCCTATTCTACCCAAATCCCCCTTTTTTCTGCGGGGCAGTACACATTTACCGAGATCAACTGATAATGATGACTATTTTGTGCTATTTCTTCACAGTATTGATTAACTTTAATGTGGTTTTAGGTTTCATCTCCCTATCAAGGATAGAATGGAGGTGAAGGTAAGGGTTAACATCATCTGTGGATTATACCATTAAACATTCAATTATCTATAAAACACACAATATGGGCTTCAGTCAGTGTAATGACAGATTGCAGACAGAGAACTCTTCAGTGTTGTCCCCGTTAACCCAGGTTTTTATAGATCACCTCGCATGCCACCCTATAGCTGTTTAGTTATCTCCATGAATATATGCAGAAGGGATCTGTCCTTGCTGAGAGCAAAATCTGATAATGCAGCAGCAAACACAGCTGAGAGTCAGAGCAAACCAATTCAGAGCTTTGTTTAAAAAAGCCAAAGGGCTCACTGCTCATCTCTGCGACAGCGCCACACAATAGATGAACAATTATTCAGAGTTAGACTGGAAGAAAAATATTAATCTATTTATTCATGGCTTGTTGAATCAGCTTTATCTTCTGTGATTAATCCAAGTCAATAATGTAATCTTTAATTATAAAGAATGGCCTTATTACCTACGTCAAATAATCACAGCAGTCCACAATGCTGGAAAGAGGAAAACAAATTTCTGTGCTATGTGATTATGTATTTTCTTGCCATAAATTAGAGCAGCCAGACAGTTTTGTTGTGACTCTGAGATATATATTTATATAACTCATTCGGAAAGTGAATGCATAGAAGACAATTACTGACTTCCTGTAATAATATAATAATAGAAAAAGAAAAAAAGAAAATACTGCCAACCTGGGGTTCTGTTCGTAATTTGGTAATTTGATTTAATACATTTAAGACGTGGGTTTTTCAAAAGATGAGTTTAATTATAAACATTTAGGAGAATATTTGTGGGATAAAGCAAAAGGAAAAGCACAAGTCTATTTGCACAAAATTGGTCTGTTGGCAGAAGAGCTAAAATATCAGAATCTCGTATCAAAATAAAACACCTGCAGCTCCCACAATGCTCGGTCGAAAGAAGGAAAAGACATTTACGAGAAGCCGATCCTGAAATGGGGACCCATGAGATGAAGAAAAATGATCGATTTGCACAGGAGGTTTTGTATATGTGTGTGTGCATGTGCTGTTCATGGCTGCATGTGATTAATAGCACATCACCTGTAATAACGGCTTCCTTTTGTATTCAGGCTGACTGTAACAAATGGTGTGTAATTTGTCATTACAACAATACACACGCATACAAGCACAAGTAGAGGAGTAAAAGGCATGTGACTGACTTTAATTTGCACACGGTTACTTTCACATTTTGCTTTCGTGCCTCGTCCCCCAAACGGCCAGACCTTCCTGTCTTCCTCCCCGTGCAGTCCCAGTGGTGTTCCCAGTCAGGACTTGCAGTAAGTGATTTGTCATGCGTGGAGGTACCAAGTAGCCTGTAACAAATCTAACTGACAGCTCCCGAAAATGCAGATCACATAGCCGACAGAGAGGAAACAGCAGCTTAGGGAACTTCCAACAGGATCTTAATCTGTGATGAAGTCACCCAGTGTCAAAAGAGAGCTACAGGAGGTTTCATCGACTGACACGGGACAGACATTTCCTGGATGTCAGAAATGTCTGCTAATTAATGTACTCAGGGATGACTGAGTGTCAAAAATGACAGGGGACATCGGCATCAAATGCGGTAGAAGAGCATTATAAACTTTGAGATTCATGTTGTCGCTTCAGACTGAATTTCATCAAACTTTTCAGCTCCCCCAAGGAGCATGACATTTTCTTATGCCTGACAGAACAACTGAGAAAAAAACCCTACAGGGGGATCCATTCTCTTGTCACAGGTAATTTTACATCTCCATGTGAGCGGTTGGATTGAGACTGTAAAATAGAACAAAAGAAAATAAATAACTCGCTACCCAGCAAGAGCAATAAAACGAGAAGCAATAAACTGTCATTATTTCTTTAGTGTAATTTGGCACATCAGAGTAATGTAGTGCCATACCCGTGATAAGACAGAATCTTTGGGTCTCAGGAAGGTGAGCATATCAATGTTCAACATACCCTATTAAGACTTGACACCTGCACTTTATCATCACTAAAGCAATTGCATATTCCTATTCCTGCAGGAGAGATGGGGAAATCCATCTCTTGCAAGGACAGTGCCTTTAATAAATAGTGCACAGAACACAGGCACAAACTCTCTTTCACCTGATCGCTCGCTTTCTTTCGTTCTATTTCACTCACACACACACACACACACACACACACACACACACACACACACACACACACACACACACACACACACACACACCCACACACACACACACACACACCCACACACACACACACACACACACACACACACACACACACACACGCACACACACGCACACACACCAACCCTCTCTCATGGAAATTGTTTCATTCCTTTTAGTCAATCTGGCTAATGCAAAAATCATGTATATCTGTCTTTAAATATTTAATCTTAACAGCAGCGAGATTGAAATACAACGTTGAAGAAGCATTACTCCTTCTCTCCTGAAAGGTACAAGAGCTCAGAGAGAGGCAGCTGCTCTGCAATGTCAGAAGGAGCGAGGGGGAGCGACACAAAGAGAGACAGAAAAGAGAAAAAGAAGAGACTCGGCTTATTTCTGATGACAATTTTGTTGCCATGCACTCTTAGCTACTGGAGTTGGAAGGCGACATTAAAGCACAGTGTGTCTTGGGAAAGTATACAAGCACATACGACAGCTCTCTGGTTTTTCTCTTATGGTAGCCGGTTTTGTTCTTTGACATAACAGATTCGGGTACAGGCTGAAACACACACGGCTGGAGAGAAAACTGTTGCTGCTTAGAACTTAGTGAGAGATATACAGCTCAAAAGCAAAGGCATGAATCTTGCACGCAGAAATGCATCGTGGGAACCACATGGCCCCTGGAGATGAGTACAAACACAAAGAAAATTTCCATATCTCTTAAAGTGTTCATTTTCCTTTCATGCTTACTGATTTTATATGGACAAAATGAGCCCTGTAAAGTCCCAAGAATACTAAAAATATTACTTTTACTAAACTTGCAGTTCAGAAAGTTTTAATAAAGACAGTCAATCATGATAAAGTAATGCAAGGTAAACAAAGAACTTATTGAAACTTTTTTTACTCACCACAGAGAAGTCCTCAACTGAGCAGTTCTGTCCACTGAAATTGCAACTCATGAGCATCTCGTCTAACTGATGTCCTGTCCTGTTGAAGATGTCCTGCATGTCAGGGGCAGGATACATTAAATCTGTGGGTTTGTGTCCATCCCTGTTTTTGGGGGGCAGACCTGTCAAGTTAGCCAGGTGGTAGATGTCGGCATCGGTGAGCGCAGAGAAGCGAAAGCGGTTGATGTTGCAGATGGTCACAGCGGGAAAAACCATCTCAGGTGTCGCCTCTTCATTCAGAGCTGTGACATGAGGGTGTTCCAGGTAAGAGATGGCACACTTAGCCGCTTGGTAAAGAAACAGAGCCAGTGAAGTCAAAAAGGCAAGAGCCCAGAGAGTCTGCCGGATGCCCAGGCGACCAGAGACAAGGATGTGGTTAATCCCATGCAGGGAGCAGGAGTTAGCAAACCCGGCCAAATCCTTGGCCGGTGGTGAGCAGCTCTCCTCGATCAGGCTCTCCTTGTCCCCATCCTGCTTGGTTTTCTGCTTCTCATCCTCCTCTGCAAATTTGATTTTGCAAACAAATTCGATAGGCATGGGGGCAGCCAGGTCTGCGTTTTGGTTTTTGTTTTGATGGCAGCTATCAGCCCGGGATCACTTTCCTCCTACTTCCTTTTGCTTTTGTCCTCTGAGCAGGAAACAACTCCAGAAAGAAGAGAAAGAGACAGGAGAGTTTGCTTCTGCTGCTGCCGCTGCTGCCTGTGCTGTGACTGATAGTGCTGCTGCTGCTTCTGCTGCCACGGCTCCTAGTGACTAGAGCGCTGCTGCTGTGCTGCTACTGCTCTGAACGCTTGTCTCACTACTTGATCAGCTCACACGGTCTCGCTTATCAGCAGTAATACAGCTGTCAAAAAAACAAAACAAAAAAAAAAAAAAACACCACCATTGCACACTGCCTCAGACCCACAGATGAAAATGCAGCATTTTGAGACGGGCTAAAATAGGCATATGGTACTTAATAATTCATGAGAAGGTAACATTGTGATTATTTCCTCCTCACTGGCGCGAGTCGCAACTTCCCCCACTGATCCCTGCGCCTCCCGCAGACAGCTCCCCTCATGCTTAATCCACTTGTTTGGACGGCTCTTCCACTTCTTGGCTGGAATAAAGTTGGTGTCAAAGGTTGTTCTGCCAAACATCCGCCGTTTGATGTGAATCGCAGGGGGGTCACCGCTTTTTAATGCTACCCCCAATGGGGTCTCTAGAGAATGCCTAATTGAAACAATAATGAGGAGTGGTGCTAGAAGTGGAATTGAGCACGAGGCAACTCCTGGCAATCAATCTTGTCTTTGGAACAAAAAAGTAAAAGGCTATTGATCGAGGGAACGTGTCTGTCAGAGATTAAGAGAGGCAGTACAACGGTGTTTTCTTATCAGGAACTAATGGTAGCATCACAAGACTCCTGCACGAATTTGAATTAGTGAATGCCTCCTGATCTAGACCTTGATGTCGCTAAAGATGTTGAAATAAAGTATCGATCTGCCTTCGTCCCTATCCTTTACAGTGGGTGTCTTAGTGCTGTTAATGGCCCTTTTCCAAGTTGCCAAACAAAATTATGCAAATGCGAGGCAGAAAAGTGAGATCCCTAATGCATGTTATTCCCCTTTAATGGAATTAGTCATGCGGGTCACATCACAAGAGGCTGGGACCTCAAGAGAAAAGGCATATTTAGAAGTGAATTCAACCGCTCTAAACGCACGTGCTGGGTCAAATCCAAGAGAGCATCTGTGATTACTTAAAACTGCAGAACGAAATATAAGGGATACAGAATCTGCACAAATTGCTTTTCTTACCCTCTCAAATATCTCACTAATGACGACCCATAAGAAATCATGACAAAACAATTTTGCTGTAAATAGGGCAATGCTAGGAATGATCAGCCGTCGAAGTAGTTAAAATTTTATGACTATCCTCAACGGTTAGCTTAAAAACACAATTTCCTGCAGAGGTGAAATAATGTAAACACCGTAAGCCTCCAAAACTACATTTTTCTTATGTTTTTTTTGTCAGCACATAGTTTGATTGCCTTTGATAGTGTGTTCTTCTGCTAGATAAACAAAGATATCTAGGATATTGCCTTTTTCTTGATAGAAGAGAAGCAACCGTGGTTTAGCTATGCCTCTGGCAGGCACTGAGGTCTGCTAACCACAGAGTGTTTTATGTAGTCACTCCCAGAGGATGCTGGGCTTATTTACAGTCTCACAGAGGGAATGAAAGCTCACAGTCCACACCATGACTAAATACCAAATGTGAATGAAAAACACGCAGGCACATCTGGCACATGAAAACTATTCAAGAAGCGCATGGCATTATATTTGTTTACCGTAGCAAATAACACTTCAACCCCTGGTCTGTTTTGTGTCTGATGTCGGAAAAATGACACAGACTGGATTAAAATGTCACTGTCCTTCAAGTTATTTTTGACACTCTGAATAATGTCTCATTTTGCAGAAACATTTTAATACATTAGCAGGGGCATTGTATGGTAGGGCTTCAAGGCCCCTTCTTGTTTGAATTACAAATTCATGCAATTTATGATTGCCATGGTCTGAGTGCTTTTCAGATTTCAAACAGTCAGCTCAGAATAAATGTTGGATGCAGAGATGAGACTCTAGCATCACTGCGTTTGTTCTGTTTCTGAGAAATAAGAAAGAAAGAAAATCACAGAATGGGTATATGTGGATAGATAATGACCCCCACATGAGAACAGTTTCATCATCTCGCTCAAAAGCTCCATCTATTGGACATTTCTGTGGTCAATAATTGCTTAGCAGTGTGCTCATGGAAGACATGTTCTGCTCTTGTCTGGCGTTTGGGCTGATGCTTATTACGAGCAAAAAAGAATTGACTGATTTTATTGGTTTGTATATATACCTCAATAAGTAGAAATGAATATATTTGAAAGCAAGGACATGTAATTATTAAGCAAAAACCAACACAGGGTAGAGCTGAACAAAATAAAAATAGACAATGATGACAGGCAGTGCTTTAGATTTAGTTAATGTGAAAATACCTGAGGGAGACCTTATGTCATACTGTTTTTTTACTGCGTTCTGACCCTATATGTATATTTTTCTTTGCATTTCTCACAAGATTTACCATTTGTACTGTGCACAATCACAGCCATGCACTATATGTTTTGCCTGTATTCTTTTCCACCACATCTGAAGAATTGTGAACCTTATGCATTACGCATTTTAATGGTTTGACGTGTTGTTTGATGTGCAACTTTCACACCAGACCACAGAACAACACGTGTGCTGCAAGTGATGCATATTGATAGAAATGGATTGAAAGGAGAAATGTAAAGGTGGACAGGGAGACTGAGAGTCAGACCTCCCGTCTCCAAAGTAGCCCTGCTTTATTTCTGCTTTAGCAAATTAAATTTTGTCTCTTTCATTCACTTGCTAGCTCCCTCAATCAATCATCTCCCATTTGCACGCACTCTCCTTATCTAGCTCTTGGAAGCAGACAAGATATGCTTTTTTAACATTAGTAAACATTCCATGAAATGTCCAGCCCTCGTCCTAATGGTACCAGTGAAATCCAGTGCATCACTCCTAGGAATAACTTAGTTGCACCTGTAGTTATGGTTATCACTTCCCTCCTATCATTAGCTTTTGATTGGTTTCATTTATTCGGTTTGTATTTATTAAGAGGAAAGTGCATGTTGGAAATGTATATTTTAGGACTCCGCTGTATCTTTTTCTTCCATCATTTTTTTTGACAGAACAAGTGGAAAAAAAAAAAAAAGAAAAGTTAGCTATGCACTGCAATTGAATCCTAAAGGTGCTGCCACAAGATAGGCCTGTGCATTGATACATTTGACGTACACCTCCCTTGGTACACAGGCAGTTCAACTTTTAGAACTGCATGTATGTAATTTCTGTTTGACAGTTATTCATGTGTTGATAACAAATAATGAAGACTCAATGCAACAGTGACTGCTGCTACCTCAGCAGTAACACAGGCAGGTATCTGTGGTCAACAGAGAGCCTGGCTCTGTGGAACCGGCAGGAGAAATGTCAAATTTGCATAAAAGCCACAAAATATTGTATTTCCTGTTTTTCTTCAATGCTTCATATTTGATGATGTGGAAGTGTGGAGGCTGCAGACAGCAGGCTGATATTTGCTCTTTTTTTCCTTGAGTAAACACCAGAGGTCCCAGCTCAATGAGAGGAAAATTTAGATTGAACTGTTACAATCTAATGAGGAAATGTACTGAAGGGTGCTTGAGTGAATTAACTTACTAATGCCTGTGGTCACAAATGCCTTTCTGTGTACTGCTTTTTTTTTTTGTCTTTCTATCCCCACTTGGTGTCCACTTGTACCCGCTTTTTTCTGCTTCATGATTTACCTTTTGGCTTTTAAATTATCGTCTCCTTTGATTTTATATGCAACTGCATTTGATTGAAGTTAGCTTAATCTAATCTAATTCAATAAAGAACATGGCTTTTTCGGACTACTTCAAGTGTAGACTGCTCTACGCTGATTCTGCCTCCATATTTTACAGCATCTGAGCCAAAAGCAATGTTAACAAGAAATTTAAACAAGCCATAAAAAGCAATAGACATGGAAAGAGCCATCTTCATCAACATGCAAGTTGTAAAATGAATTCAGAGTATTAATAAGTTAATTCATTAGTATTTATGCCTTCCTTCACATAGCCCAATTCAGCATTCTCTGATCTGAACAAATGACAAACTCTCCGCTCCCTCCTACTCCTACATGTGGCACACATGAAATAATCACATTTTCAGTGTTTCAGGAAGCTTTTCTCACTGCAAAAGGATCATAAATTAACAGAAAGACACTTCATGATTGTTAAGAGAGTTGTGTTATTTATTTTTGACCATGTAAAAAACTGGTAGAGCATCCCCACAGTTTCATACACACCTGCCAACACTATGAGGCTTCCCCGTCCTAATTGTTTCATCATGTCCTGGACACCCACCCACTCACCCACCCACTCACCCACACACACAGAGCATGGTCTGACCACCTGCCACAACAACACACAAGTCAGGTTGCTTTGCATTTTCTCTATTTTCACCACAGGTTTGGACAAAAATGGTGCATAATGATAAAATGTTTACGAATCAGTGTAATGTTTTTTAAGAGAAAATATTATAAACAACACTATTTGAAATGGCGTAGGGGTTTAAGGATCGCATGTTGCTGATAAATAAAATTTTACAAATGGTGGTAGAATCAAAAAAACTAAAAGGATCATTTATCTGCGAGGTTTAATTTTAATCTGTAACCTTGTAAATCTCCTCAGGCAGAGTTTAGAGGAATGCAGGACAAGACAATATGAAAGAAATAGTTTACTAATTACTTATTAAAAAAGGCGGCGGTCCAGAATGTGCAGCATCAAGGGCTCGAGAGCTACCTTTTCCAAACTGTGGGTTGTTTTTATTGGGTCGTCAGTTGGGTGGTGTAAAATGCACAGCAATAATATGAAACGTGAATTCAGCTTCCTAATTAAAATAGAAGAAGAGTGTTCTCTGGAAGAGTTTATGAACGTTGACTTCAACAAAGCAAGACGAGAAAAAAAAAAGCAAGATAGAAAAACGGCATCAAGGATGGAACAAGACAAAAACTACGTAAAAGACGTAAAACAGAAACGGCCTAAAAAGACGTAAGACCAAAACAACGTGAAAAAACAGAAAAGCCAAAAAAAATGACGTGAAAGACAGAGGGCAACAAGACAAAAACAAAGCAAAAACACGTAAGACAAAAATGACATGAAAGAGGCAACAAGATGAAAACCATAAAAAAAAAAACGTAACAAGACAAGGTATCATGCGTTTGTGTTTGTTTCAGGTGTGCTGCTGCCTGCCTAACATTACCTGTCAGTCTTAGAAGTGATTGTTGACATTATCTTGTATCCATGATTGATGTTCTGACATTCCAGCAAAGTGCATTTAATTCAGCAGTGTTTTGATGGTGGAAGAGTCAGTAAAAATGTAGACATCATGGTACTTCACGCCATATTTTTCCCAAACACAAAATAGATTTTCTGGGTCTTGAGCTGAAAAAGTTTGTGAACCACTGCTCTAAAGGCAAAAATACTCACCATGTCAAATGGCCACTTTCTGTAGTCGGGGTCAATACATTGCCATTGAATATTTAAAGTTGAGCACAAGCAGAAAATTAAGACTAGACCTCCTATTAGACTGTTTTTGAAAAGAAAAGTAGGTCCAGCAGTAGCCTTTACTTCTGATAAAAAGGCTTTGATATTTGTCTATGTCAAATAATTCAGTCAGGGTAAACCGCATGACTATGAATCAAACAGAGCCACAAAGGTTAAACGTTTCTTCTTTTCTGATTTGTGTTAAGCCGATTCTTTGCAGTGAAAGTCATTCACTACTACTTGCTAATTTAAAACACTTGAGTTTCACTGTAGCTTTCATCTCTGAAAATGCTGAAATGACGGTGTAGCTTGGTAGGTAACATATCAGCTTGCATTAACGCTGATATTGGACATGGTGTGGTTCAGTAGTTTAGTGCACCCTTTACAAGCACAAATTCTGCTAGCATGTTATAATAGCGTATGAAAGTCAGAGGTTCCACTGCCTAATGAGAGCTCTCATTATTAAGGTTGTACTATCTTCTGAAGGACCATATGGGTACTCATTTTTCTGTATATGTAAGAACACACTGCCCAGAGGGAAGAGAAAAATATGGGAAGCTTGTGCAGTGGACTGAGGAATTGCCATGCTTTGCACATGAGTGCAAAGACCAGGGTTCAGTGATTTTTTTTTTCATAGCCCTGAGGATCACTTCTCCTCAAGTCCAAACACAGCACAGTGCTTTTTGCAGTAATGCAACATATTACTCATACACACCCTGAATGTTTATTTACAAAACAGAGAAGAAATTAAACAATGAACGTGACCGCTGTGTCATTTGCTTAAGGTAATAGCTATGTAATGTCTCCTCCAGAGGCTTGAAAGATGTGTTGAGATGTGAATTTGGCATCAGCTTGTCTCGCTGCTGTCATCTCATGAATGTCAATGATCTAGCCGGAATGACTGAGGGGAGCGAAAGAAGTAAATGTGTAATTATTGATCTAACACTGAATTTAAAAAAAAAAAAAAAGTTGGCTGTTGACAAAGGGCACCCAATAATCGACTTGCAAAATAGCAAGGATCTGCCTTTATAGCTGAAGGTCACAAGAGAAAAGCAGGTAACTGAGGCAAGCCTTTGCTTTCTCCTTCTAAAGTGCATTTTGCAGTACTTTAAACTGACCCCCACATGAAAAATGAAAGAAATCCCCGCTTTCCCATAAGCAAGTGGAACAAAAGCTAAATGTCACTCGCTGAATCTTTTCTGACCAAAAACCATTCATGCGAAACATCTACAATATATGTAGTTTGTTGTAAATAATAAATGAGCTTACTTTCTAACAGTCTCTTAATGAAAAAAAAACACTGTCGCTCCACTTTTCAGAGTTCATGGTGTCATTTTTTTTTCGGTAGGCTGCAGCAGGAGGAGGACACAGTGTCCAGACAGAAAAAAAACAAGTGGTGGTTTAGCTTTTTGAGACAGTCTGCTGAAACACATGACATAAACACTAGGGCTCAAACGATTCCTCGACAAACTCGGTTACTAAAAATCATCGATGCAAATGAATCAATACTACAAACTACATACAGGGGACTGTTTCACACGGATCATTACTGTGGCTGCATAACACGCTTATCTGTGGACAGGTGACATGAAGAAGTGATTCGATGGCATGGCATGGATCACAAAATGTAGAAAGAGAAAGAGAATAACCAAGGGGCGTTATCAAGTTGTCCAAAGTTTTGGACCATTTCAAGCTACACAAACTTGAAAACTCTATACAGTGTGTCTGTTAACATTAGCATGTGTTTGTGCTCATACCAGCATAAATACAGCATTTTACAGATGGCGTTGCATCATGAGTTGTTGTTAGCATTAATGTTGTAGGCTAGCGGGTGTATTTAAGTCCTTTTGTAGTGATTCTTTAGAGTCTCAGCACTAAAGGTGTTGAGTTAATCCACTTTCCCAACGTCTTTCCTTCAAAAATAGAGATGAAAACTGTCAGACAAAACTTACACACAGTCACAGATGAGTTCATTACAGTATCTCAATGAATTAGTGTTCACTGCGCAGACGATGAAGAACATGCACACCTTTCTCACACATATACACACACTCACACACACACACACTACTTCCTTCTCAGTGAGGCATAAAACACCCCAGAAGGCAAAATATGACAAAATTATTAATTTTGTCTTTTGTGTATGTACTGTTGCTCTTTAATCGGTGAAAAGCATTTCTTATTCAATTACTCAAATTAATCAGTTAAAGTGATACATTTTTGTACTTTGTGTTGGATACTGTAGTTTGTTGTGACTTTAGCTAACTCCTTGCCTACATCTATGATAACAGCCTGTTCACAGATTTCTATGTAGAGGACTCAGGTTGGGTTTTCTGTGAAACTTCTTATGTGCAACACTAGCTACCATTAGCTTAGAAGCTTATCAGTTTAGTAGGAGTTTCTAGCATCAGCAAACAACTGGCTCCCAGTACAAAACAGAACCCAACACAAACTGCACGTACGCACATGAGCGTGAGTGAATTATTACATATTGAACCTTTAAATCAAAGCGCGAGCTATTTATCATTCATGTATATATAGAAGCCAGAATATCAGTTAGGTGAACTGACATTTTGACTTCTGTGATACGTTTTCTGTCATCGAACACCAGATTTGTCACACATCCGACAGAGACTGGACAGTGACTGGTCATGTTATCATATCTCAAAAAACAAAAAGCACCTTTTGGGAGAAACTTACTGGACGTGCATTGTATTGTATAATATATAGTTTGGCCAAAGTCCCATCGACTGACACTGAGGGTGGACAGTTTTTTTTCCGTTTTACTTATACTGTAACCAGTCCACAGGGGCGATAGGGCTGGGATAGAGCTGTTGTGTCATCCATTTTCTATACAATCTGTGTGGGGAACATGTTATCCTGCTGATGTTAGCATTCTGACCAAGTCTGTGTCTACATACAGCCTCAAGAGTAGAGAGTGTAGCTATCTAGATTTGTTTGTTTATATTTGGACAGAGCAACTGTATTCTAGCAACTGTGTTCTAATAAAATGTGTCTTGGCACCAGCGCTTTTCCTAAAACACAGACATGAGAGTGGTATCGATCTTCCCTTCGCACTCTCAGAAAAACAGCAAATAACTGTGTTCTCCGACATACTGAACTTTCTTTCTTCTTTTCAAAAAACATAACAGCTTATCCCCACCGCGCTTGTCTCCACCCAGTAATGAAATGGAGACCTACAGAAACTAGTGATTACTATGTAGAGCAGGAGGGCATGTGATTACGTTGACTAAACTGACTTGCCTATATTATTATCCTCTACCTGTTTGCTTTTGATATCTTAATGCTGAGCGGTAGATCTCATTACATGACAGATGCTGAGTTGTTATTCTGCTCACAGCCTGTCAGTACAGGACAGATGGGATGGGGGACAGGATAGGAAGCCTAGGAGGTACTACTGACCCTCTTCCCCTCCCCATCAGCGGCACCAACAACATGCCACACGCATCACGAGCCCGACCCATCCTCTGCTCTGACAGAAGCTCACCTGCCCTGCAGCCCCTCATAACAACAGGGTGTGCTCCCCTGCCAGCTGTGTAGAACAACTGCGCCACTGGCCTGCTGAAGCCTGAACAAATTCTATGCTTGCCTCTGGGAGACATGTCGTTCATTAGTGCTCGGACATTTTCTAAACAATGGCATAAGTAAAAAAAAAAAAAAAAAAAAAGGACGAGGGCTCGAACGCCATCTCCTTTATCCTCTTTTCTTTTCTGCTGATCATTGAAAAGGTGGGAGTAAGTCACACGTGTGCAAGTCAGATCATATGAATATGTCACGATCTACCCCAGTTTCCACATTTAAATTATTGAAAAGAGAGCGGGCAGGGAAAGTTGAGTTTCAGTCTCAACATTAATGGAAACTGTTGCCGCCTGTTTACGCCTTGCAAGTCTTACTGATATTTGACATTTTGTAGAAATCAATAATGTAGCCTCCTAAATGAACAACAATGGAGAGAGGGGCTCTGAAATGATAATATACAGCCCTAAAGGGCTCTAAAGTGAAAACAGAAGTGCGACACAAAACATTTACATCACAGTGTTGCTCTGGCTCCTACCTGTCATGAGAGTCACACCATTTCTCTTTTGCTATTAATGCATCTGATGGAAGTGCTTCTCATATGACACTGTCAGTGTGTGCACCAAAAAGTATTGCATCAAAGCCACACACAACTCAATAGAGTATAAAATAAAAACAGTTAAACATAAGAAAATGTCTAAAAAATACATAACTTAAAATACAAACATTACAATAAACCAAGAAAATTATTCAGATTATTATTAGCAGTATTGGCATGCATGCTACTAAATACTGATATGAATATTAGTTTTACTAATACATAATACTGAATTCTTCATTCTTTCTTTCTTTCACTGATTTCAGTCCAGACAGTGCTTTACGATGATTGACAGTATTAACAGTAGCTAACGTTAAATGCATAATATCAAATATTCAAATGAAACATTTTCAAAACTGCTCAGATTATTAACTGTGCATTTTTAAGATATAAACTCATCCTTAGCTATGAAACAACAAAGGCCTACCACCGTATGGTTATCAAATGTAGAAAAACTTTAAACAACGAATTGGACCAAAAGAAAATAATGCATTGTAACTGAATGAACAAACTGAATGAAGCAATCTCTGTGGTGATAAAGTCAACACCTGGGCTGTAATCCCATTTGTCTGCTGCCCTGCTGTGGCTAATCTACCAAACACCTGGGGCTTCAGCTGTAAAACAATGTGTAGGATCCAAACTAAAAGTGTACGTGTGCACAAAAGCAGAAAATGGCGTATGCTAAAAAAAAAAAAAAAGAAAAAAAAGAAAAGGAAATCAAATGTACAAAATTGTGCGCATGCACACCTGCAGGCAATGTTCCCTTTATAAATCAGTCCACCTGGACTGATTTATATTTATGTGGATCAGCCTCATATCCCACCCTCTACACGCCCACATTCAGCCATAAATGGTTGATGCAAAGAACCTCATGAATGTTGATTCGTAGACGTGAGCCAGCTGATCAATGGTTCTTTAAGGTGAATCATGGCAACAATGGAGAGGAAGACATGCGCATCCATAGTGCACCATTACTCAGCAAGACAATTTATGACAATCAGTGGTGTCTCCAAGCCCGTAATATCATGTGAATATGAAGCCTAAAGGGTGAACACGGGTTTATTTTTTTTGTTTTTGTTTTGACCTGCATTAGGACTCATATAGATATGGAGTGTAATGATTGTGCGAGACCTGTCGCTGGATTTATTTCCAGAATTTGCTAATTCATACAGTCCAGTAATGAGACTGGAGAAGGAAGAGTCTGCAGCGGTCACCACGGTGTCTCTCTGCGCTCTGTGAACGACTGCAACGATCTGAATAATAATAATAATAATAA
>JAPQRN010000015.1:22213916-22230785 GCA_037367275.1 Coranthus polyacanthus
GTCTGCAGCGGTCACCACGGTGTCTCTCTGCGCTCTGTGAACGACTGCAACGATCTGAATAATAATAATAATAATAATAATAAGTAGGATTTATATAGTGCTTTTCTAGATACTCAGATGCTTTACATAATAAATACAAATACAAAATACAGAAAACAGTGCATTATGCAAGTACGAAGTTTAAAGGTTTGGCATTTCAGATTGTGTGATACAATTGGAGTCAGTTGTTGTAGGCTTTCTTGAAAAGATGGGTTTCACACTAAAACTAAAGTCTTAAGACCATTACACACTGGGGGCGTGACAAATAAATGTCACAAAAGTGCGAAATACTCGCCCTTGAATATATTGCATCAAAACTATTCATTCTGGCAGCAATGCGAGTTTGCGACACATGTTCAATAAAAGTTATGCTATATTTGCGCCCAGCCAGAATCTCCTGACTGTCCTGATCTAGTCCAGTCTAGTTGTTGTCGATGCCGCTCCACACGCTGTCCTTCACTTCATTATCTTTAGCATTTTTCTGTTTCATACGTAACAGTGTGGCTAAAAATCAACAGATTCACCAGTGTTGTTGTCACATAATGTACATTCCATACTTCATTTGCCGTGCAAAAGCTCGGAAAAATCAATGTTAAAGGTTAAAAATCAAAAATTAAAGGTTCCTCTTTTGCCACGTAATGTCCACATTCTGTGAGAAAGTCTCATGATTTAAACAACAAATAAACTGTGTAATATATGCACAGTATTAGAAGACATTATTGACACTGCAAAATACACATTATTTTGGATTTCTCCAACCACTGATCATCATTTCATCACTTAGCCTCATTATGGCATGGCTGAGATATACAGGACTCAGTGTGTTCATGCTCAGTATCAGGTAAATATAAGCGAGACTTTCCTGAATCTTGAATCCACCTGCCACATCCTTGCATCATTTGAGCAATTCAACAGCTGTGGGGTGCTGCACAACTGACCGCGGGTGCCACACAGTCTGGCCCTGTGCTCTGCCCTCCGGGGGTGAGGAGTATCCTGTGAGACAACACTGATGAAATACTGAGCTGGATTTGAGATTTGAGATGTCTTAAATCTTTTAAAATTGAAAGGTGCTTATGGAACAGTTATGGGTCACTGACAGATAACACTGCCATTTTTAATAGTTATGATAAAGTGGATCTTTAAGTAACGTGGTATGAAGTGAAATTAATTTATACAAATCTGACTTCAATTCATCACCTCACCATCTATGCCACCAATTTCTCCGGTGTCGAAACCGCTTGTACGCATGGGTGAGAGTTTCTGTTCAGAGGGCCAATTCACAAAACCAAGATAGGGGATTAAGATGGGATTTTCCAGTTATCCTGGCCGAATTTAGTGGCACATAAGTTACCATGGAGATTTATTCTGTGCAGCTAGCCAATGGCCAGGCTTGGTTAATTCTGCTATCTCATCTGTTCAGTCAGCCGCCACTCTGACCACAGATTTACACTTATTCTATGTTCTTATAAAGGTAGTTTCCTTTGTTTTTATCAGTCTGCATTAACATACGACGGCCATTCAAGCACCGTTATTACATTAACATTGTGATCATATACATTAATAGATATTTTTAGAATTATTCACATGAGAGTCATTATTACTGTTACATTTTTTTCATGAGGCTTTACTGATATATTATTGCACTTGTTGAGATAATTAGAAAATATCTAAGTGCAATATGAAAAGCAGTGATTTACACTGTACATTTATGAAACAACAGGGAGAGGACACTGGACTTTAACCTTTTATTTCACTGGGATCAGTTGTGAACTTGGGAAAGAAGAACATAATGATTGATACGCTATTACAGTCACACTTAGAGTGTGGACTGAAATTAGTACTTATTAGTCAAACTTCCTTAGTGTCTTATCTATATCAAAGGAGACATATTCTAAAATTGTAATTATATTAACTTTCCACAATGACATGACGCTTTCAAGGCAAAGTGTACAGTGGTTACAGTTGTTAATTAGGGCAAATGACAAGTAACTCCTTTTGTGATCTAATCATGATGGTTTCATTAAAGAGCAATAGTTAGTAAATGTGTAATTCAGGCTACCTGCACATCAGGAACACTGTTGTCTGTCATGCATTTTCTCACACTTATTACCGCGGCCCATTTTCTTTCTCTCTTATCATATGCTTTACTTACCAATGATGTTTCAAAAACAAGCATAATCACTCAATATCTAGAAACATCCAAATACTAGATAAGAGAAGTCAACTCCTTATAAGTCATCTGTCTCAAGTCGAAACCATGCCTGCAACACACTCAAAAAAGTTGGGACAAAGACAAAATAGGACTGATAAGTTTATCGAATGTACAAGTAAGATTTCACAATTAGCAGGTTAATGGGAGCAGGTGAAGGGATCATGATCAGGTATAAAAGGAGCAAAAAAATACCTAAATGAATAAATCAAATCAAAAAATAAATCTCTCACAAACCAATCAAAGTAATTAATCAATACATCTGGACCTGAACATCAGACTAACAAAAAAAATCTAGGTGATTTTAGGTATGATTTTTATTTTCTGAGCTATTATTACAAAGTCAGGAATTCCTCTTGAGAGCGGTGACAAATTCTGCAAGTACCAGTAGTTTGTAAAACGTCCTATCGCATCGGTCTATGTCTAACAGAAACCACTGTTGAATGTGCGTGATCTTTGACCCCTCAGGTTGCATTTCATGAGAAACAGTCATGCTGCTGTGATGGATACAGCCACACAGGGTGCAATAATACTTTGTAAAACTGAAATCTAAAATTGTAATCTAAATTTAAATTGAAATTTGTTTATATTCACAAAACACAATTGAGTTGGTCAGTGAAAAACAATGAAAATACTTTCTTTGTACGTTTTGTCAGTTAAATAAGCATTCACGCGAACTAACAAATCACAGACTTCAGTTTTTATTTAATTCAACTTTTCCAGGAATGGGGTTGGTATGTTACCTGGCTGAAAAGGTTTTTAACTTGAGCCTCATATTCTCTCTTCAGCTTCATACCAACCTTCCAACACAGCATCACAGTATGTGTGTAGTGTGTGTGTGTGTAAGGTTTGTTTGCTTACAGTTCGTGTGGGAGGTGCGCAGGGTTCTGGGGAAATGATTTAGAGGCTGTAAAGAGAATGTGTATCCATGTTCAGTGATGAAGGTCACAGGCTGAAACGTTTATATTTGTGTCAGCTCCTCATTAAATTGACTGAAAAGCCTTTGGCATCATATAGTGTCTTTTTTTTTTTTTTCTCGCAAACTTGAAACTATTCTCTGTCAGCTATGCAGAACTGCCTGCCCTGCTGAAGCCTGAACAAATTCTGTGCTTGCCACCAGGAGAGAGTTTCACTATGATTTTGTGTTCATTAGGTTTGTGAGATTTTGTAAACAAATGGCACAAGTACTCTAAATATGGCATGTGCATGTAGAGAGAATGTCTAATGCATCACAAATTAGTTTTTCCAACTGATGAATACTAATACATTATTTTCAGAGGCAAGATCATCTTGTTTTGGTGTAGTCTTGTTTTTTAGAAATGGAAAACTGCTTATTTGTTTGCGTTACATTTTTCCTTCTACAGAATGCAAATCAAGTGGCTGTTTAGTAAAGCAAGAGACAAAAAAAACAGTCCTCTATCAACGGGCAAGTGTAAAAACCAACAGTTTTCAGACTGATGGGATTTATTAAAATATTCAGCCTCTGCACTAAGTGGCGACTGTCACTGCCTCTTGTATCTATAGGAGCTGAAGATGTAGTCTGTAAAGACGGACTGATACTTGGATAGATGATGAAAGTACACTGGGCCTAGACAGCTGAGTCCCATACGGCAGTCCTGACGCAAGATATTAGAAACCAAATAAATCATGTAATGTTGCTGTATCATCCCTGCCCTGATCAATCTCACCAGATCAATACATCAGTCTTCAGGCATGATATCTGAGGGACAGTAGAACTGGCACCTGGTCATTAGCATAAGATGAATGATTGGCTGCCAAAGAGGCTCCATGGGGGCAGGGGGGGCAATTATAGAAGGGGCAACGAGGGGTGAAAAGCATAAATATTGCAAATGGTCACCCGATAATGGGATTCTTGCAATTGCAAATAGAGACAGATCAATTTTACACTATTTTGTAAGCCTTCACATCAGCCATCTGCTCTGTGCAAACTCTGGAGATGAACGCTGTTTATTATTACTTTACGTACTACCGTACTCTGGGTCAGTTGATCATAACAAAATCTGACTTCCCGCAGCATGATGTGCAGGTACGTATCTGACAACACCTTATACCATTCAGACAGTTGAATGCAAGTCGATTCTTATTTCATTCTGTGGAGCAGAGATAAAGAAAGCAATAATCCTTTGTATTAAAAGTATTGCCATGGCTCTTCAGTTCATCAGAGCACTCTATGAAATAACAAAACACTGCATCGCTAGTTGCTGATTAATTCATATTACACTCAGCAGGAACAAAGAGTCTCAATCTACAATCTCATGGGAATTTATTTCCTTGTTTTACTTATTAGGGAACATTTATGGCCTTACTGTTACTGAGTATCACTTTGTTTGTACTGAATGTATAAAAAAACCCCACGATTTTATTCACTTTTAGAGGCAGTTAACCCAAGGATGCAGTTGTTGGGTGGCCTTTAATAATAATTTGGTTAATAGGGCCCAGGTATTCAATTAATAATCCTAATATATTAGTATCTTCACTTGTGGAAATTTAGCTGTCTACAAAGTAAATGTGGCTTTGACTCTACAGGGTTTACTTAAGGACAAGTCCACACATACATATATTTTTTAAAATGCTTTTTTTTCTTCCTTTGTCACAAAAAAAGACAATCACTTTTATAAAAAAAAACAACAACTCATGCCCACATGAAAATGCAAATACAAGCGGAGTGCTGTCAAGAGTATGTCAAACCAACAGGCGGGTGTGGACTCAAATCTCAATCATGCTCAATCTCAATCATCATATGTGTGGACTCGAAGTGGAATTATTCCTCAATATCACAATCGAATATAAAGTTAGCAAAAAAAAAAAGGAAAATGTGTATTGGGAATCTTGCTAGTCCAAGTACACAAAATTGCCCTTTTCCTAGTGCAGTGGCCGTCTGAGACGCCCCCAGAGTCACCTCATCACAACAAGAATGTAACCAGGGTCACAACCACCAAACTGAAGGTGATACGGAGGAATATAGGCAAGCAGTAGTTTCTGGTCAGAGAAGCGATCATGGCATAGAAGAACAGCACACACTATGACGCTACAAGCCACAACAACACTACAACCGAGCTTCTAAATATTTTCACCCAAGGAGTTTTCTAAAAGGTCAGTTTTCAGTGACCTAAAACTGCATTTGCTTGGAAAAAATTTTAACCTTTCAGGAGATACCCATGAAAATATGGACTAGCGAGGCAAGAGGCATTTAACAAAATGAGACATCTTTGCCTCTGAGCCTTCATTTCAAATAAATGTTGGTAAAATATGACGTGTGGATATTTTATTTTATTTTGTTACAGTGTAGTTTATGATCTCAGTCAGATGAGTTGCACAGTGTTTATGTAAACTTCTGATTAAGTTTCAATTCACAATGTGGCATGAGTCAAGTAGGCGATGTAAGGATGTCTTTTTTTCACACTCAAGTTTGATCTTGCATTTGATCATTTTAAACAACTAATACAACTTCTGAATAAGGAAGAATACTTACATTTTTAAAGTCCTGCTGCTGCTGAGATTTGTATAATCCAGCTGTGCGTCACGCCTCTTTTATACGTCATGGGTACCAACTGCCGATTCACCATGAAGATGTACCTGTGGATCCTCCTCGCTCCTCGAGATGCACTGGGTCACAAGGAGGCACAAAATAGAAAAATGAGAAGAGCCTTAAGGAATAAAAACACTGGGAGCTTGAGGAATAAACAACATGAAAGTGCAAAATACTTGCCCACGAATATTTTCCATCAAAACTATTCATACCGGCGGCGACGCAAGTTTGCGTCAGTTGCGACACTAATATAATATTTGCATTCTGTGTGAAAGTACTAATAAAAATGTAAAAAACACAATGACATGCAATTTAATCACACAGAAAATGCCCGTGGTGTGTAAAGACCTTTAGTTGAGCCATGGCTTTCCCTACAGCCATTTTCAAATTAGACATATTTACATGCAAGACTGTGTAAGGCGCATGTGTAAAACTGATGGCAAATTAATGTGCATGCTGGCTCACTGTCACACTGTCATGCAAATAAATAAATAACATTAAAAAAGCAGCTGCACTGTCATGACTAACTGGGACATTTGAATAGAACAGAGCCATTGTTTGTATTAACAGTAACACATGCTTTTTCTATTATGACAGGCCTATGAGAGGCCGATAACAGAAAAGGGCTAAAATATACAAATTAGATAAAGTGGCTGTTTTTATAACTACTTGGTTTTACTGCCAGGGGAAATTTCCCTTGTCTGCCTTTCTGAGTTTTATTTTTAATGCAGGTGAACAGGGGTGGATCCTGCCTGCATGCAGCCAAGTTGTTGTGGATAATGGACTATATGGATAGACAAGCAAGCTTTAAACAAATTGAATGAAGCGCAAAACAAATATGTACTTAATCCATGTATCTTAACCAGCCTCAAAATCATTCTCCTTGAGCTGGTACCAGAAGAAAAAGCAACTTTTAATTTCAGAGCAACAATAAAACATTATTTGGTGGAATGGTCTCATTGAGATTTACAAAAACTATTCATCAACGACTGCAAAAAGTAATGAATAACAACACATTTTACTGTACAATAAATTGTCTACCTCTACTGTTGTTTGAGTCTCCGTCTGTCATACAGTATCAGTTACTCTGATGTAAAAGATCTGAAATATTGCTTTGGCATTGCTTTAAACTCCTCAGTGACAGTAATGCAATGGAAATGTCTACACAAGCGCAGCAGATCATTGACCGACATTAACTTTAGTGAGCTGCAGCTTCAAAGAGTTTGCTTCACAGTTCACTCACTTCTTTGAAAGGTCCAGTTTTAGACTCTTGTTTTTGACATGAAGATGTTTCTGTGTAGCTTAGAGAAGAAGTGAATGAGGGCAAACACTAATTAGGTAGTTACCGAAATTCTATGTTTGATTTCTACATCAACAGGGTGATAAGACCTTCTGGATAATGAAATCTAGCCCACAGTACGGAGGAAAGTGTTGCCTAAAATTATCCTGAAACCACTACTTTTCGCTTTAAACGTGGAACCTAAACATTTTACTGTGATTGCAGTGACATTTTTTTTTTTCTACAGATCTGAATATAATCTACGACGGTAGCTACTGATTTCTCTGATGAGTCTCTTCTCTCCGTTCATCAAAGCATCCAGTAATATTACTGGATTCGATTGGAAAACATGTGCAGCACACCTATCCCTCCTATTCCTGCTGTAGCCGATGATGCCAGCCGACCAGTATGAATACAAAGAGGAGATTTAGCAAATTTCATGAAGAATTTGGCAGGTCTTTTTCCAGTTTGACATTAGCATTACAAAAGAGCCATACCTGTTAAGTGGGTATAAAAAGGCAAAATTAGGGGTGGACTCTCTCTTTAACTACCAGGTCAAAAATCACAGTGAAAGGGTCGTCTTCCCACGTAAAAAAGATTGGGTTTTAGTCAAGGGACAAGAGATTTGTTTTCATCCTGGAAGTATTTTACCTATGAATTAACAGTGGGCTTTATGACAGACTGCAGCACTAATAAGATCAGCATAATGTATAATGGCATGTGACCTTTTATAGAGCTTTTGACTTCACCTCCAGATTGGAACATTTAGCTGTCGCTGTGGCCAATTATTTCTCAGGTACCTCCTGTTGTGCTGGATAATAGCACTTAATTAGCCAGAGAATTCAGTGTGGGCTCTCTCTTTTTCCCCTCCTTCATATTCCCATTCCCTCTATCGCTCTGTCTTTCCCAGTTGGAACGCAGCGCTCTCATGGGGCTTGCAGTGAGAGTCAATCATGTCCACTCTACTGCCTCAACACTCATCTGCACAGTGAGGGGTCGTGGGCTTGTGCAGTCTGGCCTGGCCATAATCAGGGTATTCACAGGTATCATGCTTTCAAGGGATGTGGAGGTCAGGCCAGTGGCAGGCAGGAGGGAGCACGAGGACCCATCTGCCTCTCTAGCCCCACAGCAACTCTCATCATCATCATCCTCCTCTTCCAGCAGGACAGAAAGGTAGAAGGAGCGATCTGCCAGCAGGTACTAGGATGCCATATACACTATATTCCTGCAAACTGTGTGTGCTCTGAGGTCACATTCAGAAACATGACCCAATTTAAGAAGATGTAAACATCATGCTGTCCTTTACAGGAGAAAAATGAGTGAAGCATTATTGGGAGATGATACACATGAACTCAACTGAATGAATGCCAAATGAATGACAAAATTTCTACACAGAACACTCTCAATACGTGAATGGGTTAATGCCTTTATGGTCTGAAAGAAAACATTACAATGGCAATTATCACCCACCGTGGCCATGGTCAAAATAAGCCACTAAATACATAATGATATTTATTTGATGTATCACATTTCTATTGGAACCAATGGTAAAGAGACAAACCTGTGCATAAGAATGTGGAAGATCAGAAGGAGGAGGAGCAGGAGCCGAAATCAGGGGAAAAGAAGCCTTCCATGTGCAGCTCTCTCCTCTCGGTCCAGATCAAAAGACTAAATATGAAGATAGATGAACCTGACGCTGTTTCGTGCGAGAAGACAGCTTTCCAAGGTAGAATGTTATGTCATTAGAAATTGAGAGATATTGTACATATACTGTAGTCATTAGCCTGTTAACACATTTGGAATAACAGTGACTGGTTGCACAAAGTCCACTGTAAAACATACATTCTGTGTCGACCATTGACTGACCAAATAAAACCCCTTCCTCCACAAGATGCACAATAAAAGTCAGACATTGATGATCAGCAGACAAACAAGTTTGAGGGACAACATACTGACTTTTCTTCCTATAATTTGACACTATAATGAACCATGATTATAGTAATAAGCTAGAATGACACTTGAGCATGAGCTGTTAATGCTTTAGTAAATATGTGTGGGTAGAAACTGGTCACACACTGTAATGTCCAGAGAACAAAGAGCCCAAAGAGCTGTTTTTACTGGGTCCTCAAATGTCAGAGTGAAATATATAGCAATAATATAAAATGCAATTAATTTTCCTAGTGTGTTCCTCACCAAAGTCATGTGTAAAACACGCAACAAGAAGAAAAACAACATAAGACAAAAATGACTGCATGATGCAGAAGATGCAAGAAGACAAAGCGACATAACAAGATGAAAAAGATGTAAAGATACAAGACAAAAAGACAAAAATGAAATGTTTGTGGCCTGTGTTTGTTCGTGTCTGTACGTGTTGCTGCCTGTAAGTTGCTGTTGTAAATTTGGGTACTGAGGAGACATCAAATCAATTTTTTGGGTCTCAAGCTGAAACGTTTGGGAACCACTAGTTTAAAGCATAGTCATACACAGTCCAGCCTAACCCATTTAGATTGAACTAAGCAAATAAGTAATAGCCTTCCATTGGATAATTACCGCAGTGATTAATATGTTTCAAGTGGCAACAACTGAAGCAGTGAGTAGCTTCTCATATTTTAAACAACCATCAATGTTCATGAGAGCATAAAATTGGACTGTGGTGCATGTAAAAAGGTCATGTGGTCTGATGTGTCCAGATTGACCCTGTTCCAGAGTGATTGGAGCATCAGGGTGAGAAGAGAGGAGGATGAAGTGATCACCCATAATGCCTAGCGCCTACTGTACAAGCCTGTGGGGGCAGTGTTATGATGTGGGATTGCTTCAGTTGGTCAGGTCTAGGTTCAGCAACGTTATGTGTCCAAAAAATGAGGTCGGCAGAAACCCTGAATATACTGAATGACCAGGTTTTTACATGAATGGATTTTTTTCTTCCCGCCCGGCACAGCCATATTCCAAGATAACAATACCAGGATTCATCAGGTTCATCGGGCTTGTGAATGAGTGTTTCAGGGAGCATAAGACATCATTTTCACTCATGGATTGGCCATCAGACCTGAACCCCATTGAGAATCTTTGGGATGTTCTGGGAAGCCTTTACACAATGGCCCGACTCTCCCATCATCAATACAAGACCTTGGTGAAAAATGTATGCAACTCTGGGCGGAAATAAATGTTGTGACATTTATTGTGACATTGCAAAAGCATTATGTGTCATAAACGATGCCACAGCGAATGCATCCCATAATCAAAACTCAGGCAGTGTATTCTGATGTGAAAATGTAAATGTCACCTTTCACTAAATGAAGTTCACCACTTGTTGTATCGTCCTATCATCTGTGATTTACATGCTATGCTTTTGCTTTTTGAAAGTTCTGTTAATGTTAGTTTGTTGTGCATGAATCACGCTGCACTACCAGTGTTGATGGGAACAAGGCCAAATGTCAGCGCTATATTGAGCTTTGTCATTTTTAACCAATGTGTAAGGATGCTTAAAATCTGAAGAGGTTTACACTGGATGTAAAACTACATCAGCAGAGAGTTTATAATACCGTCCAACTGAATACTCTTATTTTCGAGGTTACTTTAGTTTTCTCTAAAGTAACTGGTCCCTATTTGGCCCATATGGTTTAAATGCACCCAAAACACTTCAAGATATGTTACGTATGTGTCTTTTTAAGTCTGTTGCATTAATTAAAGCTGCTTAACATTGGGAATTGCATCAATGCAATATATTCTGATTTGACTCACAATAACACATGATTTACTATTATTGATGCTCTCTCTGTATGTTGTCTGTCTATCCTGAGTGTACTTCACTTGGGCTACATTAACACTGCAAGCTTAAGTGCTCAATTTGGATTTATTGCTATTTTTTTGTTTTGCTGTTTGCATTTTCTTTTTTAAATGTGGCCAATATCAAGTTCCAGGGTGAACAGGTCACAGTACTGAACTGACCCATATGCACCAAAAAGCAGTAACAAAGATGTCGTACAAAACTAAACATGGAAGACACTGAAGTCAGCATTTACAGTTTCATTTACAAGTCTTATAACTGCAGGAACTGAAATCAGAAGGGAAAAAAACCCAGAATTTAAAAATACCTTCCTTCTGCAGCTTCTCCTGTCTGTCCAAATCAAAAGACTACATAAAAAGATAGATGAACGTGATGTTGTTTCACGCCACTATGGAAAAGTTAAGACACTTTTCCAAGCTTCGGTGTTGAGCCACAGAGGAGAGCAGTAGAGTCATGTCTGACTGAATCTGATCAGCGATCAGTAATTACAACTGTCAATCACGTATTTCACCTCCTACCTGTCTGAAAACCCCTGTGATGTTAGCATTAGATGGTCTCTGTTATGGGCCCAAAGACGGCAAAAAACTATCCAGCATTGCAGCTTTAACTTCACAGAACTGTGATGAATGCATAAATTCCAATATGATTGAGTGTGTTTTCACACTTCAGTATCCCAGTTATTGTGGGTTTTTGAAGTATCCCATCTTTGTGGTTGTCCATGTAAACATCAGATCCCGATTTCAGTAACCCGAATAAGACCTTATCCCAGTTTTGAGAAACTACTCTAGCTGGAGTACTCCAAAAGCATCCAGGATGCTGTTACATGTATACTACTTCTTTCTAACAGTTGTGGATTACTACGCAGGTACTAAATTATGCAACAGAAATACAAACATTGGCAGTGGAGAAACAGAGTTTTGTCTTTCGGAAATTAAAGAATTAAATATACTTGGCAGATTAGATGGACAAAAGCCTTGGAAAACTGACTGTTTCAAGTCAGTAGTAAAATAACCTAGAGGACGTCGGTTTCCCCAACAGTGTAACAAGTCAGGTCACAGTGGAAAACAACACAGAAACATTAGTATGTGGATTAACATTAAAACCAGTCACTGAACTCCGTCATGACGAGCCTCTCCCATTAGTCACGGCTGCGTGTCTTCATCCACCTCCTTGTCCTACGTGGTGGCAGTGACACAATAACAGCTGGAGGACAGCTCTGGTCTCCCATTGGTGCAACAAGGTGTTGGCATTTAGTAGTGCTAAGTCCAAAGTGGCCTCATTTTCTATAACCATGGTAACTTTGAAGTTAGGCAGCAGTTACTGAAATGTCAGATTAAATCACCTTGTTATGTTGTAAACATCACAGGCCCGTGCACAAACAGCAGCAGTAACAAGTAATCGGGATACTAGTATTCATCATTCATTCATTCATTCTCTGTGGTCTATGTAAACGCCCCAAATATGATCAAAGCCAGGACAAACCTCATAACTGGGACTTCTGACTCCTTAGCCTTTGTGTGTTTTGATCAGATAAAGGAACACCATGGTAAAAATCATCTTAAGAGAATTATATGTGATGCTGTATGGTGTGTGGTCTTTACATATTGCATTCCTCAAATGTCTGCATCTCTAAGATCTCTTGGCTTCTCATGTTCTATATGCAGTACATTTGCACAGCAACCATGTCAGACAATTCACCCAAACATTGCTGAATATCCATAAAGCATGACCATCGTGGTATCTTTTGAGATGTGACACAACTGCTGTGCAGACCCTCTGTAATATACTTCTCCCGTCACAGTTAATATTTATTAAAAAGAAAAGATGAAAAAAAACAGCACACCGCATTTAGAATTGTACTGTAAAGGTCAAGATATACTCATGCATAGGGTATAACGCGTCAATGTCTGGTTCCACTTTTTGTCCTTTTTTTCCCCCTCAGAACAGATAAATTTAACATTCATCGCATCTATTCAGCCAGCCCTGGCTAAAATATAGGGCAGAGATACCATAAATTGCTAAATGGGACACACTATTTCCTTTTAGATGTGGTCACAATAAAAGTCAAAGCCTTGGCAAACCAGCTGCTGTCTGTGGTCTTGGTCAATCATTGTAAAAATGTCCAACACTGGGACTGAGATCAGAACAATAGTGTAGACAGTCAGTAAATGACTTCAGTCAGTCATCAATTACTCAGAAGACTATGGTGAAAAGTACAAAAGCCACCTAATTACATTTAATCTCAACTCTAGATGTAAAACAGGAGGTTAACATAATATCACTTAAGCATCTTCATGGTTCAGTGATGCCAAATGACTAGGCTAATGAAAGCCAGTCTGCCTCACTAACACCCTCCGACTGGTCATTTTTTGTGAGACAAGGCACTCTTGAAAATCCAATTTTCTGTGTGCTTGGTTTCTTTTTTATGTCTATTCACTTGTCATGTCTTATGTCTAAAAGATTATTATTTTTGCCATTTTCCTAGCACTTTTCAAAATCTATCATTTACAGCAGGTACAATGCTTGGATAGGGCAAATCCTTTCTGCATGAGCTCCCCTTCTGTGGCGAGCACTTGAAAGGGGATGGAAACTGTTGAGCAGAAGGAATGAGTTCAGGGGTTTTGAATATGTCATTGGCTTTGTAATCTCAGGGGTAAGGCCTCAGTACAACCAAAAAATACTGACATTAAGAATTGAAGTCAGCTGGGGATCAAGCGGGAAAACCCTCTACAAACTGCACTTTTAAAAAAGAAAACAATCAAAGGTTCAAAACCCACATTGGGAAAGCATACATAGGCATAAACCTCATGTTCTGCCCAGTGTTCATGTGTATCACTGGCTGCCACATCACAGTCATAGATCACCAGGAGTTATTACTGTTTTAGCTTGTAATGGGTCTGTACAGGTAATAGGAGAATGGGCTGAATGTGACAGACAAATGGCCAATTTTCTCGCCAACCCCAGAAGGCCTCTAATACTCCCCCATATGCTTTTTGCTCTTATAAGACACATTGCAGGACTTTGGAGTTCTCATTTTAGGCAGCGCATTTCTAGTAAAAAGGACTACATGAAGGAAGATCTATCAGAAATATGGCCCATGAAAGCTGAAAAAAAGAAGAAGAAGAAGAAGAAGAAAAAGAGAGCACCACTGGCTTTTGTGACAAAGAATAAATTGATGTTGAAAAACCTGTTTCAGATGTTGCAGTGAGCCCTGTCATATTCAGACAATTACAGCAACAATGTTTACAGAGACCTTACAAATGTGTCAAAGAAAGCAAACTCTGTGCACTGAAATAACCCAAGGGCATTAAAAAGGCTGAACTGCACAACAAAGCATATGCAGACACACAGATTCTTAAAGTTAACCTACTGTAAGCATGTTTAAATAAGTGACTTGCCCTGAGGCTGACATTGACAGCACTCAGCGTGCACTTCCTAATGAATCTCAATTTGTTTTTTTGGCTGACATTAGACAGGCTTTTGACCCTTTCAAAGACAGCACTGCTGTGATTTTAAAAAAGTACTACCATTACTACCATTATCAGGAACTGAAAAAGCAGAAGATTACAACCTTCTTATCTAATCACTCAACCCAGTCACCACGTCTGCGAATCACTGATATGCACCAAAAATATGTTTCACATCAACAACTAAACCATGATCATTCCGTAACCCTGAGCAAAGTGCTTTTATAGCCTAAACTTTAAAACATAGGGGTTTTGATGCAAACTCCTGTGTCTGGTGGCACAGTCCTGAATTTTGTGTATCTGCTATCCACCTTGCTGGATCCACCGAAGACAAGATGTTGACATTATACATATCCATAGCTTGCAGTGCACACACAATGGCAATATTTCTTTTGACAAATGATGTTAAGAGTAGGGTTGGGTAATCTCACAATCTTAGATCGTAATTGATCTTAATTTGCCTTATGCTCTGCTTTTCTGAGGGATCGTACAGATCAATAACACTGTCAATACTTTCCTACTCATTTAACGTTCTTTTAAATGGCCCCAGTACCGGTGTAATCATGGCGTTGCATTATGGGTTTGTAGCATTAATGTTGCAAGGCCTAGTTTATTTAAGTCAGTTTATAGTGATTCTTTAGTGTTTTTCAACACTAAAGGGTTCACTTTAACTTGAAGAATTTGTGTAATGAGGGTTTTTTTCTGCTATTGAAGATACAATGACTGTCAAAATGATGACTTCAGACAGTGAAGAATTACGGTAAGTCTGACTTCTGAACGCCAATGTGCAGTGAGTCTGATGTACACATATGCTTTAGAGTTATGTTAGAGTGTAAAAATTTTCTTGTTTCATTATAAAATTCTGGTAGGACAAATTTGGCCACAGTCTATGTAATTAATAGAAACACTGCAGCTGTCATAGAGGTATGTACAGTTAGGAAAATGTGGACTAGTGTTTACTTCATCAATAAGGAGTTTTGATTTAGGTTTCTTGTAGATATTTTCTAAATATTGCAATATTTCGGTCCAAATTGATGCAAAAATGCAGAGTTTCTAGTCAGATAACAACAACTAGAGGAAAACTTGTTGTAGTTTGGTTTTAACTTGTTTGTAAAATTGTGATTCACATCATGGATCATGATTTTACCTAAAAAAAGATCATGATATGGTCTTTTGGCCAGATCACCCAGCCCTAGTTGAGAGTATACATATCTGTGATTTACAGACATTGTCACTGAAATGACACAGGAATATTACACAAATGCTCGCTGAGATCAGTTCAATGTTAGCTAGAACTTGACTGACTTATAACATTTTGTAGCTCTTAATCAATAGTATTAACTAGCTAAAACCTCATCAAATTAATCTTTTCCTAATATGAAAAGCTCCCTTTCCTCAAGGCTCACTCATATTTGTCTGTTTCTTCTGATAACTTGAGTATTGCTGACCTTTTGTGTAAAACCTCTCTTTCTGGTGACTGAAGCACAAAGAAGAATATAGAGACAGAAAGAAGGGTCCCTGCAGATACCTTGCTTCAATACTCTACATCAGCCGCTGGCTAGTTTAAGCCTCTGGGGTTAATCTGCTATTTAGTAGCAAACAAGAACACATTAAGTGGATTCCACTCAGCACAGTCTTCTGTAAGAAATGTTCTACTGGACTCTGATTACTTTCAAGAGCTTACACTTACACTGGGACAAAAGGGCGTCTTGTGCCAATGCTTTCATTCACAGAATTATGCCATCATTGGCATTTACTCATGCTCGTGCCCTGCGTGCCAAAGTGGCTGCTTTTAAAATCTTTACTTTGCAAGCATATGTCTGGGCTCTAATGGGGCACATCCATGCTTAATTTTACTCTAATGTTAGAGCAGAAGAGCACTTAAGTGGCCCAAGTAACCTTTACTTGACCCTAATACAGGGCTTTTTTTATTTTTTACTGCAGAGTCTATGCACATAACATTATGTTACCCAAACAGGTTGAACAGTGTTTATTGCTTGAATGCATTTTTGGTATTTTGTGCCACGAGGCACCTCTCAATCAAAATTGTAGATCCACCACTTCTGTTATTACATGTCAAAATAAAAGCCCTAAACATATACACTGTATGACTGAACTTAAAGCTGCAGGAGCTGAAATCAGAAAATAACGGCAGACTAAATCAAGACTAAATATAAACATAGATGACCTGATGTTTCAAGCTGCAGTGGGAAAGTGAAGCCACTTTTCAAGCTTTGAGCCACAGAGAAGAGCAGTAGAGTCACATCTGACTGAATTTGATCAGTGATCGGTAATTACAGCTGTCAATCACGTATTTAACCTCCTACCTGCTTGAAAACACCTGTGATTATACAAAGTCTGCATTACCGGGTAGAGTTTCTACAGCCTGACAACACAGTCCTTAAAGTTGGTAGAAATCTTGCTTCCTGTCAGACAAATTGAATCACTAAGAGAGAACAACATACACTGAGAGGCAATGAAAATGCAACACTGTTTCTTCCTCATCTAATATCCAGACCAATTTTCATGCACCCAGGA
>JAPQRN010000015.1:22233443-22252478 GCA_037367275.1 Coranthus polyacanthus
TTCATGAACCAAAATAAACACAAAACAAAAGTGCTGCGTTTTCATTGCCTCTCAGTGTATATTCACATTATTTCATTTTATTCTAGTGAAATATCCACAAGTAACATTAGCTTGGAACGGAGACACCATAGCACCATTGACAGGTGACCAAATGACACGGACCAAAACAGAAAAAAATAAATGGTGGATTTTGCTAAATTTTTACATGTTTGGAAATATTAAAAAAAAATTGTGGACACAGTATTATAATACTGCATGTGTCATAAAAAATGTTTCTGAATTGTTTTTGTAAAGAAAAATAACTTTTTAAACTTAAAAATATCTTTTGCGGTCATCTCAGTCTTGTACTGTTACATACCACACAACATGTTGTGTTTACCATTGCTTAATCTTTCTCTCATCATTATTTGTGCCACATTGACAGAAAATAAATGATTAATGTGTTCTCTGGCTATACCTTCAGTATAAACCTCTCCAGTAATTCAATGTCCATTGCTTAAAGGCTATTGAACATGTGAGTGGAATACTAATGTCTCTCCAAGGACCTGATGGCTTTGAAGTGTACCGAGGAGCTGGGAAAAGGGAAAACAGCTTCATTAAGACAGAAAAACACAACATGCGTAGTTTTTTGTCAAATATAGAATTTGAAGAGAAAAAGAAACAACCCCTGTATTTATTGACCAACAGTGAAAAGGGATCACAGTCTTCATTACCGTCTCTGTAAAGTGTAAAGAATTCCCAGCGTGTTAGGATAATGAGGGATTCTTTAAAAGTCCTTTGTTCGTTGGCCTTATGAAACATCCCAACTGTGTGAGGCTGTTTTTAATATCAAAGTCACATATAAAGCCTAAAAAAGCCAGTGTACCCCTCTTTCAAAGTCACAGATCTTTTCCTCTGGCCATCTTGTTCCAAAATCTGAATCAACTGGGCCTGGCCACAGGGCATGATGGGATGTCAATTGTGCCATACAGTACACGTGTGTGGAGGCATCTGCATTTATGTTTCTCCACTCATTTCCTTTAATTTTTTTCTTTAAATTGTCACCTTTCTCCTATGTGTTCCTTTAGAGAAGGGAAGTAGGCTATTCTTCATTGTACTTGAAACATAGAGCTTGTGTAAATGAACATGTAAAATGACTGTTTTGACTAAATTGCAAAGCTGCACTACAATAACAAGAGCCATTAGAGTCAGAGAGTCGTAGTTGTTAGTGATGTTAGCTTAGTTTCATTGACTGAGGAGTTGAATAGTTTACGAGTAAGTTACTGGAAAAATATCAAAAATCATTTTCTAGTTCTGCTCTGGAAATTAAATGTTGATAAATGGCAGGACGCACAACAAGAACGGAAGTCAGACAAAATAGCAAATGGTACCACTTCAACGCATTATGATTCATTATAGGAAGTTTGGTGTAAAAATATTAAATGGTTTTCCAGTTATGATCCAGAAAGAAAAATCTGATTGCTATATCGCCCACATTCAATACCAGGAAGATAAAAATAGGAACATTTATTTCACATCACTGTTATTTTAAATTTTACTTTCACACAAACGTGATCAAAAGTGCTTTCCAGGAAAACTGTAAGAAACAGTGCTTTCGATTTCTTTCTGAGAACAATATCTTAAAAAAAATCTTGAATTCTTAAATTTGAAACTACTTTGAAGCCATGTTGTTCACTTTCACAAAAAATAGTTGAAAACAAAAACCACATAGCCTTGTAATTATTTCTTTTCAACATTAAAGGTGGAAATGAGTAGAACAGAAGAATGACACATAAATCCCTCTGCATTCTCATTAGCACACAAAAGGCGTCTAATAAAAGGCTGACCTTCACACCATGTTTTTGAGGGAACCTGCAGTTTTAAAGTCAAAGTCTTTATGCCAGATAAGCAGTAGTGCATTTTAATCCTCTCTCTGCTGAGTGGGGCATCTGGTTAAATAACTGCCTTTTCACCTCTTCTCTTTGTAGTGGGGATTTCTGTTATGACTGCGCTTCCCTCCGCAGATCCCCAAGACCTCAGATCCACCCATTGTACAGCTACATTGTGTCGAGATTAAGCTCCCACTCTAAATAGCCTTCACAAGCTAAGGCAGCATATTCCTGTCCGTGGCATAAACCAATCCTTCCTTATTTCTGGTAAATTCAGATTATAGAACTTTTTATCAATATTTCTGTTCCCACCCTGTGTTTACAAAAGCTGCTGTTGGTCAGTTATGGTTGAATCTCAAAACCAATTAACTTTTTTTTCTCTCCTCACTGAGCTGATGCTCCTTCCAACATTATCTTTTCCGGTGCTTGGTTCTTCCAATCCAATGTTTCCAAGGCAACAAGGCATCAAGCAAGTGCTGCAGGTTTGCCATTTCAGGCCTTTTCAGCTCTAGCATTTCAGCCAGGTTAATTACTTATTAAAGATTTAAAAAGAGCACACAAACATGGTCAAGGCATGTAGTGAGAAGTGGGTGGACTCCTGTAATGAACCTCATTATTCTTACCTTGCACTCGACATTCTGATACAGTGCAAGTGCAAGTGCACCATATAAATATGCATGTGCTGAACATTTGACTCCGCTACCTGGTAGACAGTATGTCCAATCAAAGCTGTATCCATGCCATATCTGAGAGATCACAGGGGGTGTCAGTGTATGACAGTTTGTGCTGCAGACATCGGTGTTGCTGTAGTGATCTCCCTCAGGCAAAGACATGTTCAGATATCAAATTCAGAGTTGATATATGAAGCTCAGAGGTGATGCAAACTGCTTTAACTAAGTGGCAGACAGAGCAGATAACCTCTTCCTCAGCATCACACCCTGTACTCTTCTGTACTCATGTTTTACTGTAATAATTCAAGGGCTTATATTTACTTCAGAAAGTCCTTGTCAAGTGTGTGATTTCAGTAAGTAGATGCACAAAGTGTGATGCTGTCTGTACCCATCAGGTAAAACAGAGGGAGAGAGAGCCAAAGCATTAGCGTGGACAGCATCTTAAATTGAAGATCAGAGAGGTATGACCTTTCTGCCAGTTGGTGTTACAGTAATGGTGTTACAGCCGTGTTGTATGACGGAGGGCCACGGCTTCAGTCCCTGCTGACTGTACACTGATCTTCCTTTCTATAAACACTTTGGCACAAATCTCTGGATCCCTGGATAGTTTTGAGCACAGATATATTCCCTACTCTGCCTATCCATGTGCTTAAAATGAACAAAAGGAGAAATAAAACATCTCTCTAGAAAACACTGTGTACGGGTTGGCAGTTGTAAATCTCCCTACACTGCCCAGTAGGGGTCCCCCAAGGGTCAATTCTAGGACCACTACTCTTCTCACTGTACGTTAATGATTTGCCCCATGTCTGTAAAAATGTTGACACCTTGATGTATGCTGATGATACAGTAATCTTTATCTTTACACCTGCTAGAAATGCCCAAGAAGCTGCACAAAAACTCTCAACTGCCTTGTATCATATCCAGGATTGGTTAAACAAATCACGCCTCTCATTAAACTTAAAAAAAAAAAAAAAAACGTTTGTATGATGTTCTCTAAGCCTGTCAGATTAGAAAATTCGTCTGAGAGGGGAGGAGCTTCAGAACGTACATGAGTTGAAGTATCTTGGAGTTACACTAGATTCATTACTATACTTCAGGAATCACAAAATCTATTTAATCAGTTTAATGATCATTTTTAATGATCATTTTAATCTGTCAAACTTTAAACAAATCAGATCATCCCTGACAGATAGTGCAGCTCTTACATTTTTACACTCCATGATATTCTCTCATATTGATTAGTGTATCACCAGCTGGTCTTTTACTTGTGATTCAACACTTTTAACCCATTGAATCATGTTTTTAAAAAATCGTTAAAGGTCTTGGATAAGAAACCCTTCTCTTATCATCATTGTATATCAAGTATGATCTCTTAAATTTTTCCAACTTCAAGAATTTTAAATCTACTTGCCTTATCTATAAACTCTTACATGGATTGGCACCTCCACCGCTAGGTTCTTTAAACAGAAGTCTATCAGTGGCTCTACTTCACGTGTGACTAGAGCTACTGATAGAGGTGACTGCGACCCTCCTTCAGACGGACATGTTTTGCTCAAAATGTCCTTTCATTTAAAGGTTGTGCTTTTTGGAACAGTATTCCACCGTCCACAACTGAAGTCGTGGCTAACAGGAAACCAAACATGTGACTATCAACATCTATTGTAATGAGAATGTTTTTTGTTTGTTTTGTTCTGTTTTTGTTTTGTCTTTGTTTTTTCTTGAAACATCAACCTGCCAAGGGACTACAGATGTAAATTAGCCTTTGGCTACAATCTGACATATTTACATGCAAATGTTCATTAATTTGTGCTGTCCCTTTTTTTTTCTGCTTAACTAAATAAATAAGAAATAACATGGACATCAAACGATGACTCTGATAAACAGCTAATTTTCTAAATTCCAATTTTATAAATCAAATGTTACCCAGAATTGGCAGTAATGTATTAGCACTGACAGGAAAGAGGTTACATGTGTACTGTAAAATTAGATCCACAGCAAAAACATCATTCAGGAAGATATGGCATTAGTTGCTTCTCTTTAAAAAAGCATGTTTTATCCATTTTAACTACAAACCCCATTTCCCAAAAATTTGGGGCACTTTCAAAATTACAATAAAACTAACTAAAACCACTATTGTTTAATTCGTAGGCATGTTTTATTTAACTCTCAAAAGTAGAGAAAAATTATTGTCAACACCCAAAAAAAAAAAGTTGGGATAGAGACAAAATAAGACTGAAAAGTTTATAGAATATATAAGTAACACAGTTCTGTCAGACGTTACATTTGAGGGGATCGTGACTGGGCATAAAAGGAGCATCTATCAAAGGCTTATGCCCTGTCCACAGTAATACGGATATTCATACAAACAGGTAATTTCTCCCTCTGTTTAAAAAAAACATTCTGTCCACATGACCTTCATTTTACAAAATATCGCTGTACACACTAGAACACAAAAATGACTACAGACCACTACAAACCCTAGACAAACCATTGTTGTTTTGGAGTGTGGACACTGTGGACCTTCAGATTATATTGGACACAGCAGACACAGAGGTTTTAGTCTGTCATGAAATTGCGCAGTAATGACAAGTTAAGTTATAAACTTGCCGTTAAGTTAATTTAATAGTGTTGGTTCAGGGTTTGAAGTGTAGTCTCCATATTAGATAGATTTCATACGAAACATGTGTCTGTCTCCTCAATGTGTCCGTGCTGACTGCAAGTAATACACTGACTTATACACCTATACAGGTACATCTCAGAAAATTAGAATATCATGGAAAAGTATATGTTTTGTTCAATATGTTTTGTCTCTCATTTCAGAAAGTGAAACCCATATATTATATGGATTCATTACACAGTGTGTAATGAGTGAAATATTTTGAGTGTGTAATGAGTGAAATATTTCAAGCCATTTTTACTTGAAATTGAAATTTACAGATAATGAAAACCCCAAATTCAGTATATCCTATATATCCACCATGGTTTTTCAGACAGACATATGTAGGGGCATGTTCATTGTTCAAGAAAATTGTCAGTTGAAAAAGAATATTTCTAAGTGCAAAATTGCAAAGAATTGCAGTCTTTCACCATCTACAGTATATAATAATGTGAAAGGATTCAAGGAGTCCAGGAAAATCTGGGTGTGTAAAGGCCAAGGGTGGAAACCACTGTTGGATGTGAGTGGCCTTCAAGTGCTCAGGCAGCATCGCAAAAACTGTCATGCTACCGTGATGACAATAAACACATGGTCAGAGTGACCGGAAGACAGTGGAAACGTGCTGTGGTCAGATGAGTCAGTGCTTCAGCTTGTTTTCTATGTGCCGAAAATGAAAAAGACCATCCAGACTGTTCTCAGCAAAAAATGCAAAAGCAGCATCTGTGATGTTCTGAGGCTGCATCAGTGTCCACACGCCTTGACCTGCATATGTGTGAAGGTACCATTTATGTGAAGACATATTTTAGAATTTTACAGAAACATAAGCTGCCATCAAGTCAACATCTTTTCGTGAGAAGTCTGGTTTATTTTGTTCCAACAGCATGACTTCACAGTGTGTGTGCTGGACTGCCTGTCTGCATCCACATCTGTCTCCTATTGACAATGTATGGACATGATGAAGAGGACAATCAGACAACCACCACCACGGACTGTTGAGCAGCTCAAGTCTTGTAAACAGCAAGAATGGACAATGATTTTATTTGCAAAAGTGCAACAATTAATGTCCTCAATTCCCAAACAATTAATAAAAAGGAAAGACAAAGTAGTGGTAAATATTTCTCTTTCCCAACCTTTTATTGAGTGTGTTGCTGGTATCAAAATCTTAATTTGTTATATTTACAAAATACAATCAGGTTAGTAACTGAAACCATCTTTTCTTTGTACTTTTGTCATTTAAATGAAGGTACAAATGGATTAAGGAATCACAGATTTTAGTTTTCATTGCATTTCAGAAAATGTCCCAACTTGTCTGGAAATGGGGTTTGTACATTGTTGATTTGATCTGTACTGTGCTCTACAAAACTACGGCCCATTTTTTCAATTAACTGAAAGTGCAACAAGGCAGCGCTGTCTCGTATATTTGTTCTGCTGTGCTATTTGAGGTGGAGACAGATGACAGAGTGGGTTGATGTGACACATCCTGGGCATGATTCACATATCATGGTTATATGGTGCTGTATGCATCATCACCACACATCTCTCCTGTTATCACTACCTTCTGAATAATTAGATTTTAGTTTGATTTACTAGTGTTGCATTCCACATTTTAAAATGACTTTGCTACTGAATTGTTGACTGTATTTTGCACTGTTAAGGTACCATTCATTTCAAATTATATTAAAGGTTAAAATGAATAAAATCACTTGTATATAGCAAATGATCCTATATTCAATGAGTTTCAACAAGCTACCACACAATCAGACAAGCTAACAAGATTATATCATTGAATGTGGTACGCACACCTACTGAAAGGTTATATATTTAATGACACAGTCCATTGTGTTATGTAAATGCTGAGTAAGCAGCACAACAGGCAGTATTTTCAAATCTGCAAAAAAGATCATACCACATTTCATAATGCACGTGGCCATTCTTGACTCTACTAATGCACTCTACTTAGTGGACTGCCAGTCAAGTCTTTGTTTCACTATCTCCCATCCGAATTATGGCGAAAATAATGCAGAATAATTCCTTTTTCATTCATGGCACATATGGGAACGCAATTTAACTGTGTGGATCTTTAATACGATACTGAGAATAAATGAGAACGCTTTCAGTAGAGCTCACAGCACATCATTTACAATGAGTGTAATGAGAAAGCGCAAGGAGCGGCAATTAACATTTAAAAGCGGAGCCCACCTCATTGGTAATGGCGGTGGTGCCACGGCTCTGTATGACTTAGCACAGTGCAAATATTTAACAAGGTCCTCACTGAAATAGATGAATGTTAAAAGAAGTGACAGAATTTTATATCAGCGAGAGGGGAAACACTTTACTTGTTATTATCCTATGTTCAAGAAGCAAAAATATTTTTGATAAAACACATACTACAATTGGTTCTGTGACCTTGAAACGTAACAAACTAATTAATGGTTTTGTGAGTCGGCCAGGAGGAGCTGCAAAGACTGGGAACTCCGCAAACATCCATGACAAATAAAATGCAATGCAAAGAGCTGCCGATTTCTGTAATTGTAAAGTAAAGGCTAAAGTGTGTATAAATAAATGAAATGACGTTCGCTTTTGAAATGTAAATTTGTGCTTCAAGATGCACAAAGACTGTCTTCTTCCTGTCATGAAAATTCAGTGCAGTAGTGGAATCTACAAAGCAATGCATTTTGCTAAATCAGGGGGTGACAAATTATCAAATGGATAAGATATATGGACTAACATAATCTTGCTGATCCACCCCATGGCGTAGCGCACATCCAATATTTGCACTGCAGCTTCTTCTCTGTTTGAATTTGCAGAAACACACTCAGATGCTAAGGCCCTGCATTTTGGCAGTTTTGGATGGGTATAAAAAAAATAAATAAAAAAAAACTGCCGTCAAAGCAGGAGGCACTACTTTATGAATTTGGACCACTTGCATCCATCTAGTTTGACAGAAGCATTTCCAGTAGAGCTCATTCCCACATCAGCTGTACTTCTTTGATGTCAACAGTGGGGATTAGTTCATCAAAACGCAAAGTTCTTGGAAGAGAAGTGAGTGAATCCTGGGTCTGCTGTCCTTCCCTGCCCATTGTGAAGGACATTTCCCTCGTCCTGACTGCTCAATCAATCAGCCTCCTGCAGGGAGAGGGAGCTTCCTTGTCCCTGTCACAACAAGTGATTGCCTTGGCTGCAATACTAACTGAACGTCAAGCTCTCAGCAGCTCATAATCGCCCTTACCTGACAAAAACTAGGTGAATGAGAAAGATATTATCAGCCGATATCCAAACTCAATTTATGCATGTATTCAAAAGCTGTGTTTTTGATATGTACAAGATATGTATCATTACAGCAGCACACTAAATAAAAAGCAGAATAGTGAGAAAATCAGCTTGTTATTATTGTTGTTATTACCTACTGTAATCTATACCTACTACGCTACTGGTATCCTACTCCGACATTCAATCCCCAATCTTCAAATAATATTATTGTTATAAATATTTATATTTTTATATATTTATTATTATAAATTAATAATTTGTTTCACTAATTTGTTTCATTTCTGATGGGAGGGATTGGAGGTTACAACCATGGCATACAAAAGACAGGAATGAGGGTGTTTTCATACCTGAAAGTCAAAACCAACTTTGCATGCTATACCTACATCTTGCCGTCAACATGTACGTGTGTGCTTGACATTGATTGGTTTATAGACAAGCATGTGTCCAGACCAAACGAGGTAGCCTTCAGTGCAGCCTTTAGTCTGTTTGAATCAAACTGTAGTTCGTTTTTCCCCTTGGCTTGGTTAATGTGGGCACATGTGAGCACAGTAATTGCACTCAGGTGCGGACCAAAACAACTACACCTTTTAGAAGAAATGGGTCTCAGTATGATCCCAAATTAACTCTTGAGCAGCTCATTTGGATGTGGTCCAACCTCAATCTAACCTACTAGATGTACTCAACAAAGTTTTGAGTCCAAATGAATGTACCAAATTTGAGGAAATTCCATCAAGATTAGAATGGACAGACATGAGGTCAAAGCTTGACCAAAGTCGTTTCAGTTCATCATTGCACCCAAGAGAACGTTTGTGCCATATTTTGTGATATCCTGTCAAACCATTACAGAGATACTGCAGTTTAAATGTCATGGGGACAGACTGACTGGAAGACACGCCTTCTTATAAAGATGTGCCTTGGACACATCTAAAAACACCACCACCACAGATTTTAAAGTTACTGTAGCTGGCAAATAGTCCCTGCATCAAAATGTATTCAGTATTAAAGGTTACATCAAATAATATCAAAAATGTTTTAGTACATCCATTCTAAATATTACAGTGATAATAAATATTATAACATTCTATTCAAATAGTTGAAGGCTTAACATCTGATAATGTGCCTTCTGTGTGACATGCTGGCTATTTAAAAAGCCATACAATGGACAGTCGCTCTTGCTGAAATTAGGTTATTATAACCCACCTTTCATTTGCCTGGTTTTGAGAGAGACGTGATTTTTATTTGAAGGCACTGACTTTGACTGAAGAAAATCTTTTTCTTAACACCCGTCTATGTTAAGTCATGTACGGGTGTCTTCAACTGGCAACATGACACGTTGTCTCTGAGGTTGTTATAACTTTATTTACTGTAACTCTGATTCCTTGATTTTATTCAAAATGATATCTTTCCTTTGTATATGTTAAAGATTTATTTACACTAGATTGTTTCTTCAACTATGAATCTGCATGCTTTTAATATTTGCTCCTTTTGCGTTTTAAAATGACTGCTAGCTATAATGTGATGCCAAATAGTCCTTTAGGAAGTAAGACACAGGGTGTATGGGCTGCCATGAAGGTAGCCTAACACAAGAGACAGGGAAACAAAGGAACAGTTACAAAGTGAGAGTGGGTGCTTTTAGTGCTATTTCTGTCCTTTTTGAATCCAGGTGAGTGATGTGAAGCTGTTGCTTGTCGGCTCTGCTCAGCCTCAGGCACCATTTTCTCCATTCTTTTTCGTTTTTTTTTTTTCTCTGAATTGTCAAATGAGGCCTACTGTCAAAAATGCAAGCTTTTGCCTAAGAAATTGCAGCAAATAATTTCCAAAAATAATCTGCATAAGTGCACAAGGACCTCGATGGCTTGCAAAATATACGACTAGATTACAGGAGGAAACATTATCCTATTCACAGTTTTATTTATCCTGCTCCACTCTCGCTGTGGTGAATCTGCGAATGTGTTCTGCTGTAAAATGGCAATAATCTGAAGGTTTGTGCAGGCTTCCAATTATTAACATTTTCTCCTCTTTAATGTTCCTATACACCATACTTATCACATTAAGGGGGGGGGGGGAATGCTAAAAGGCTACCCTGAAGGTTTCCTCGAATCACCAAGAGATTTTGTTTTCATTTCAGACCACAAAGCTTCAGAGATCTGTTGTGCTCACTGAAAGGAGAATTATGGTCACATAAGTGCAGTATGTTCGTGGTGGTAATAATGAAAAGCAAAGCTGAAATGAGTTCTCAGGGAGAAATGTTTTCCTGTTTTTGCTTGGCAGTGCATGTTATACAGAAACATGACTGCGATCCAGATAACCTTTACTGCATATCAGACGGGAAATCCTCTTTCATCAGGGGAGAGGCAATGGAAGGCGCATGTCCCCACAGATGCCTCCATATCCCTGTGATGATGGGTGGACAGAAAGATCAGGGATAAAACAAGCCAGCCAGAGAAGTAATATTTCCTCCGAGGCTGTAATATAATGGCTTGGATCTTAGCTGTGATAGATTTTGCTTTGACACTGTGTAAAGAAAATTTCCACACTATCCAGTTTCCATCAGTAAACGCAAACAATGCTGAGATGGGTCGACGGCTAGTTTATTTGTTTCACGTTTGTTCTCGGCTCCCTGTGGGTAATAGTTTGCAGAGAAGTGTCATTGAATAAAACAGACAAACATTTAAGCTGAGAGGTGCCCTGACTGTAAAACAGTCTCTGAAACCAGCTGTATTGATTTCTTGTCCCGGGCACACAAACACAGTAGCAGGTTAGAGAACCGTCTTTATCTTGACTTTCCATCGCTACTGTGACTGATAGGAGAGGGCCCCTTGCTAACAAGTCCGTCCTCTACATACGTGGACAGCTCTGACCAGCTATACATTGTCCACTGCAGACACCCTGCCAGCGGCCTGAGCCAACAGTTACAGTATTTGACAAATGGACTGATGCTATCTTGCTCAACAATACATTTACTTCAACAAAAAGGAATTCACAGGGACATTTCGGTATTTATAAATGTCAACTTAAGTAAAAGCTAAGGTCTCCCGCTGCAAAGGTTTGGTAATTAAAGGTCAGCATTTGTGATAAAGCTGTTGTTTTTCAAACTATTCCATTTTCTTTTCTCACACAGAGGGAAAGGACCAAAAAACAATCCAAGATTAGAGGTAAAGGTCTGCGTTCCAGCAAGACTGCAGTACAAGAGGGTGAGCAATAGATGCAAATTTCAAGATTAGATATATATTCTTAAAGTTTGATACCAAGCAGTCTACAGTAAGCAGAGAAAAAATAACTCTAACATAAGATATAGCTAAGAATAAAAATGTACTAATGTCTAAAAACAATGTTAAATCAAAGTCTTAAAAAGCACCGATACAGTCAACATTTTTTCTATGGACATAGTGACAACCTGTTCCTACATGTGTACTTTTTGAACAATTTGTGGTGACCTTCTGAGTAGACTAATGCCATCTACTGTGTGTATGTCTGTTGCCCATCAAGTTATTCCCTTGACATCTCCAGAGCTGTTAGATACTCAGCAAAGAGCACCGGCGGGAGGAACAACTCAATTTTAGAGGAACACGTGCAGAATTGCAGCAAAAGTAAAAAAAAAAAAGGTAAATAAATAAAGTCAGTAAAGGCCTGGAGAACATCGAATGATACACCTGTTTTCTCTTGAGTAACGTGGTGACAGATGAAGGGTAGCGTTGCTCTGCAGAGCCAGACCTCTTCGTCTGGAAATATTATGACAATATAACTTCAATTAGTAGCGAATTCCAAGCTGAAAGAATATGACCATCATTCTGTTTTTAACCTGTATGAGGATTGTCACCAAAGCATGTCATCAAGATATACAGCCCTAAAATAACCTTAACCAAATTAACATCTTCTGCTTCAGCTCTAGTTGCCTGTTAGATGATCTTACCCTGTGGTGCATGAAGATATTAATGCATTAAATGTACCCTTTGTTTACACTCTTCCATGGGTGAATCCCTATACTTGATGATAATGTAATTCTCTAAGGACATTACATAAAATTAGTCTCTTTTTGTATACTAATCGGAAACTAGTGTTAACTGATTATACATGCATTTTCAGTCCACATCACTTAATTTATTGTATCACATATATAAATTAGAAGGTACTCGAAAAGAGCCAGTGACTTGGCCTGTGGTATCAGCAAAGAAAAGAGTGGGAGATGTTAAACATGATGTTCACCAAGTGCTGGAAGGAGTGATGGCAGGAGATGTAGGGAAGAGAGGGTGCACCAAGCCAATATTGAGGTCATAACAGGTCACAAGTGGTTCGTCAGCAGAGCTCTCGGAGAGGCAGACGATCGCCTACAATATGTCAACATCGGTGGGTCAGCAGCCCAGGGCAGGCTAGGCCTGGGATATTTCACAAGAGAAAGCTGTAGCAGGGCAAATTCAAAAGAGCATCATGGCATGGTGCAGAGGGAGGTTTGGAAGAGAAAAGAGGACAGCTCAGCTGGAGACAGTGGCAAAACGTGTAAGAAAGGGTACTGACTTGGTAGGACACATAGAATATGGAAGGACACCAGATTAGTTTCAGCTGTGTTCTGTACATGATGTCGAGCTTATACTATGAACATTTGTGGAAGGCTAGGCAGACTCTTTATATCCTGTTATCCCCTGCTTGGAGCTAGCAAGAATGAAGCCAAGACCACTCACTGATGTCTATGAATAGGCCATTCATTCTGTGTCGAAGTGTCTTTGTCAAAACTTGCCATTTTCAGTGTGTAGTTGCAGTTCATTCATATACTGAGCATTCATATACTTTCAAAACAGTAACACACAGATAGAAGGAAGAAGAATGCCAATCCTGCCACTGGGGAACTGAAACAGCCATCTCTCATTCCAGCAGAATACATCCTGTGATCTAGACTATTTCTGGTCTATTACTGTTAAGATGACAGTTACTGCAATTTTGTAATTAAAGTAGTGCCTTGTACAATCCTGTGAACATTTAAGTTTTGTGTTAGGGTTAGATGCTGGTCAAGCAACTGGCATCTAAACTACAAGGGATGCCTGTGGATCCCTTTGGTGCCATTAAGTCTCATCTTGTGGCTTTCCCAAATGACATGGTGCCATCAAGTAAATACCTTCCTTGGTCTGGTGGTCTGCTTCAAAGGGTGATTCATGAAAATGATGGGAATCATATGTTACCACCTTGGCAGTCACTAGACTTCAACCCAATTGAACACCTTTCAGTTGTTCATTTTCTGTAGCCACTTAATCCTTTACAGGGTCAGGAGGAACACCAGTGGGGGATTTTGGACTGACTATCTACTTTGATTATAATTAATTTATCTGCTTCTGCTGATGGGTCTCGCTCCACCTCCTAGCCGCTGTCTACAGCCTTCCCTTCAGACTCAGGTGTACCTCATCAATCTCAGTGGAAGTGGAAGTGTTGGCAGACTGTTTCCTGCCACAGTGTCAAACTTTCCAGCTTGATTATTCTCTGCCAGCTTAATTTATTTACCTTCGGACCTTTACTGTTGTCTGCCTAATCAGAAGCCATCTGCTTTGCCCCCAACCTGTTTCCTACCTGCCCCAGATCTGGTTTGCCTCTCTGTTCTCTGTCCATCCAAGATAGTTTTCGACTCCTTGTCCAATTTATAGGTCACTTGCCCGTTCCATGTCTGGACCAGCGGCATCGCTGAGGGATCCCAGTACCAAACCCTGCCTGCTTGAGCTTCCTTGTATCAGATCCTAACCTGGTCTGTTTGTGTACTGACCTCCAGCTTCTGTGACCAACCTCCTGCCTGCTCTTGGTTAAATATGTATGTTTCACTACCATACATACCATTCGCCATCCCTCTTCACTGATGAGCTGTCTTCCCCTCTTTGCCTTGTTCCTCTCCCCTACTAACCAGATCCATTCCCTCGTTTCAGGTGCACACAGAGCCATTCTCTGTTCTCCTTCCAGTCAGGGAAGGAGAACTAACCCTAACCCTAACCCTAACCCAGCTAATCTGAACCATCTGATACACGAAGAAGACCCCATGCTCTTTTAAAGACTCAGTTCAGCAATAAGCTTTTTATGAAATCTGTTTGTCTGGTGTTTTTTTTTCCTACAGAGACCTTTAGAATCAGTGCCAAGAAGCACTGAAGGTGGTGGCATATGGTGGACAATTGTGTTATTAAGACACATTACTTTGTTTTTTCCTTTAATTTGTCACCTGTTTAATTTTTAATTTTTAAAGCAGAACTACACCAAGACTCAATAGATCATCAAATGTTCTTTTTTGTTCCTTTCCTCTTGTACATGTTCTGTTGTGACATTTTGAAAATCATATTGACAAGCTTAGTAGAATGACATGGTTTTTTTATACTATGACAAGACTGACTGTATTTCAGAAATTAGTATTCACTTTATTGTGATCATTATAATGATAAGGATCTTGACTATGCATCTTACCACTTTTGTCAAATCAAACATTATGCCTAGCGAAAGAGCAGTGCTACAGTTACAGCTCAGGCCTTTGTTTTAAGTATGAGGTCATCAGGGAGCATTAGTGGGTGTGTGCCTAAAAAGAAACAGACGTGGTGATGTGGTTATAGAAACAGCTCCTCAAAAGCTAGCCTTGAATCTATGAGATGGGCACAACAATGCAGAGTTTGTTGTTAATTCAAGCCAAAAGACTCTGATTAATCATAATATTCATGAGCTCCAGCAACAGGGTGGGAGTGACCTTGACTTCTCTCTCAATGTGCTTATGCAAGCCCCGGAGTCAAGAAATATCAAAGGGGACACAGTCCTGGAGATCTGGGGCAGAGACATCACCCACATCCGTCACAGACCTTTGGGCTAAGCCAACACTTGGAAAGGCTGAACCACACTCTGTAAAATGTCAGATTTTTACTAGGCTTCCCAACTTAAGGTACTGGACAAATCTTAGGACGCTAAAGCAATATGTGTGTGTCAGAAGTGAGTTCGCAGAAAGATGGATATAGGAACAGTTTAACAAAACATTTGTAATTAATGTGGCTCATGTGCTGCAGTCAGTCAATGCAGTTTGCAAAGTGCAAACACTAGGCAGTAGTGCGTACCTTTAAATGTGCTGCATGTGAACACAAATTAGCCATCTGTTAAACTATTTTTGTGCATTTTAAAATCCTGAACTTAAGAAATGGAAATACTGGAATATAAAGAAAAACAAACTAACGCAAAAATATTGCTGAAAAGTTATGGTATGAGGTGGTTTTTGAGGTGAGTCAATAAACTGGAAATTTGCAATTGCAATTTAAATAGCTCTGTTGTCTTTAAATGATGTGATCTCATAAGACATGTGTATTACTATTTGTTAATTTTTAATGCAAAAACATGTGCAGTCAAATATTAATTTACATTTAACCATAAATTACAATTTTATTCTTTTTTAAAAAACACATTAAAATGATACACATACATAAACATCTATACTGGCCACTGCTTTAAGATATATTACATAAAATGTATTTTGTATGATGTCAGGCATTTCTTTTACCCTCTTAATTCAATAGTATAAATTAAGAAAGCTTGAGGCTGCTTCTTATGCCATGTCACTTGGTCCACTATTGCATTTAATTCATAACAATGTGGATGTGGCAGTAGTGCACTGTAAGGTTTAGTTTAGTAAGGGCTACTGCAGTTAGTGCTACTTTAAAAAAAAACAAAAAAAAAACAAGTTACAAGTCACAGTGTTTGCAGTTAATATCTAGCAGCATGTGTAACACATTTTTTTATACTTTTATTGAGGATGATGGCATGACTCAATCCGTGTTATTGTCTTTTCCTTTCTGCCCAGTAGCATATTAGCTAAGTGAACTGGTCAGTAAAATAATATCCATTGTCAAGGGGGTCGGTGGTTTCATGCATCCTTTCTAATGCAACATCAATAACTGATATCTGGTTTATCAATATGCCTCAAATGTGACAAATGAGGAACACATGAAACAAATTGGGTTAGATTTGCTTCAGGGAATAAACTGTGTGTAGGTTTGGCCAAGCCCAACATGTTTTGTGTTGATGCAACTATTTACAGTACAGCCCAATTTGAGTCTCATAGTGTCACGTTAAGAATCTTATTAATAGGGAGTGTTACTCATTTAGACTATCTCATCTATTCTGCACTGTCTCCGTTTCTGTCAATTTATAGCACTCCAAGGAAGGCACCTGATGACCAGATAGACCAGCTCAGCCTTTCTTGAGTTTCACGTTCTGCAGCGCCAGCATTGGCTGTCAGGGACGTTTAACACAGAATTTGCATTATTTATGAGGCTACCTTTGAAACACTTTCCTTAATTATGTTCCAAATTTCCATACAGAATTCTTGCAGTCTACTTAAAGCATCCTGAGAACACATGCTTAACGCAGCAATTGCAGGAACAGAGCTCGGTGTCTAAATAAATTGAGTTGTGACAGAGTTGCTGATTGATCATGTTTACCTCACCCATCTCACAACTCACATTACAGATAAACGAGTTTTAACCAATTTACAACACTTAAAGCAGTATGGTTTCCTTGGTTACTTTTGTTATCCAATCACAAAGCACAATGCCTGTTCTCACCCCCCACCGGTCAGCCTATAAATGGCAGATTAAGTTAGAGGACTTGGATAGATCCATTCTAAACAGCCTTGGGTTACACTAAAACAAGCAAAATAAGGCAGGAACTAAATTACCTTTGTTTGTGTCTGTGAATGATATCACTCAAAGTCACTTTCATGCAGTGTATCAGAGGGAAATCCTGTTAATCGTTTTAGAGCTTGCTAATTTTCATATATTTGACAAAACACTAATAGAATTTATATTTATTTATGTGGGACATGGACAAAACAATAACGCAGGAACAATATATATGTATTACTCACACCTTCATTAGAGCTCTACTGCTTTTTCTGCCTCCATGAGCAGGCTCTGTGTCACACAATTTAAAGACCTGTAATGTGTAACACGAAGCATTTGCAAAAAAAAAAATTAAAAGAAGCAATTTTCTCATTTCATTGAGAACTCACATTTGAAAAATAACTTTCCGTTACCTTTGTGTTCGGTGGTTAGTATTTAACATTTAGTTCAACGCTGCATCAGAATGTGATTCAAGGATATAATTATAACGTTTGATTGACATGACATCGGGGTGCGAACCTGATGCAACTACGTGGTAAAACAGAGGCTGAAAGAATAAAGACTAAGGAATTAGAAAGAACGAGGCATGCATATTTGTCAGTGAGAATATTTCCTGGATGCATGACTAACTAATAACTCCTTTCAAAGTAACAGAGACATAATCAGGTGCTCCCTCAGCATCTGGCAGAATGATGAATACCCTCATTGGAGCTTTCACAGAGGTGTTAATGCATTTAACAAATTGTATTTTCTTTTGAAACTGGTGCATTGTGGGGAAGGGATGACAGCTGGGCAATTCTCATTTACCTCTGCAGTATCCGTGAAATTCTGTTAAATTCCACTGACTTTTAAGCCAATGAAAACTCAGAAAATACACATAGCATGGATATTACATTCTCTTTCCGAAATGCATGATACATTTCATATTAATGCCACTATGTAGAAAATGTTTTGACTACTCTTGTATCCTTCACTGTACCAAGTAGACAGAAAGTAGGCAGAAAAAGGCACAAGTAATCTCTGAAATCATCCGAATAATTCAAAACAGAAATTTCTACATGTCAATTGTACTGTGGAGAAATTGTGGAGAATGTTTAATTCTTTCAATGTCAACTAAAAGCCTGAAAAAAAGGATTATTTGTAGTATTCCACTGATTATTCCCCGTTGCGTTTACCATTTCTCGCATATTATCTTCTTCTTCTTCTTCTTCTCCCAGATGCATGTAATCTCAGAGTAATTTATCACTGAAGGATGCAGAAATTTTGCCTTTTTAACAATACGTTGGAGGTAGTTAAAAGTGGATGGTGCATATTTAAAATTCAGGACTTTACTGCCAGAGACTGGACTTCACATCCCAATTCCTGAAGGTATTTAGGTTTGAAGTTAGGAAAAGATTGTTTTTTGGCTTAAATATTAATAAATAAATCATTAGTAATTTTTTTAAATTGCATCTTCTGTTTATTAAACTTTTTCTGTATTAAACCAAGCCCTGGGATCTTTCCCTAAACCAAACCAAGTGCCTAAACGTAATGATAAATATGTTAAATATACATGACCACACTTTCTGTTATACATGTCAAAAAGTAGCATGAGCTGTGAAAAGACTAAACATAGATATACACATAGGGACATGTTGATATGAACATTTTTGGTTCAAATAAGTTGACACTATACAAATCCACAGTTTGGACAAATGCACAATGGCAACATTTTATTGTGATGACAGGGTAGGTTCATCTGATTGACTACACCTGTTTACCTGCCCCATGTCTAGCTCCAATGTATTTACTGTAGAGTCTCCTGGATTTGGGAATGTGCTGTTTTCTGGACTTCTGACCCCTTGAACTCCCTGACTCTCATTAATGAATTGTGTACACGCTGTCTGCGTTTGGGTCCTTACTATGTTTCCTTACCTCAAAACTTGACAGGATAGTGCAGCCAATCATGAACC
>JAPQRN010000015.1:22264722-22277980 GCA_037367275.1 Coranthus polyacanthus
AGAGAGAACACTTACTGCCTTGTGGTTGTATGCATCATCCAAAAGTCAAGTGGCAGTTCATATGTTGCTGCCAAAAAACTACAAATTCTAAAATGCAGATGCTTCACTCAGACACAGACACACACACACACACACACACACACACACACACACACACACACACACCTTCAGCCTGGAGGCACTGAAGATCTATACAATCACCATAGTTTCATGGTCGGACCCCAAGCTTTTTGTCACTAATTTAATATTCCATACCTCAATGGTGGATCCATCTGATTGATACCTTGTTAAGTAAGGTATGTTACAATCTATTCAAAACAATAGAGAATAGGATCACGTTGTCGCAAGGCACTGTGGGACTTGGGGTCACGGAGGCTTCAATAGTGATCAGTGGATGAGGACAAATGTTGCAGTGTTGTGGATATTAATATTATTTTCCAACTTAAAAATACAGTGGAGTGGTGAATGCTTGTTGTGTTATCAACTCCCATAACCGCTCTCGCGACCGGTGTGGAAAACGCATCACAAATGGAGTGAAATGAGGCATCGTATGACATGAGTAAACGCTGTAAGACGAGAAAATATAACCTTCAGCAACATTTCCCAACAAGTGTTTGTGTGTTTACTGTATTTTCACTCTGGTAAGTTGTAATCAAAATGTCTACCTGTTGTGTACATACCATTAGCTACGTTGTCTAGCTCTGTAACTTAGCAAAAGTGACTGGTTACATAGCTACATTGCTAATCAAATAAATCCTTTTTGTTTATTCAAGCAAAACCAGCCTATGAACTGTTAGAATATCATCCTGACTGGGTACGTCATTGAATGTCGGGCACAGATGTCAAAGCAATGCACAGTAAAAGATTTGACAGGATGAAAAGCGACCCTACAAGCTAACACAGGGAACAACACTGTCATGAAACCAGAAGATCTGAACTGAATATTAACTGTGCATGCTGCATTACCACATTAAATGTTTGAAAGCTCAATTTCATTTCTGAATGTCTTTATTTCTTGGGCACACACAATATAGTTTGGTGCTGTGTAATGCGAATAAATCTGGTGAAGTGTCAAGTACATCTGGAAGTGTTACGTGAGGCAGCTCGTTCAGATCACCCGCCGTTTTTGTTCGGATCAATCCCGTTTATGTCCTTTATTTTCTCCAAGTAGCTCCTTTGCTTTTGTGTTGAGCTGCTCTTTATCTGAACTTGTTCCATGTGCGTATTCTTCTAGTAAATACTGGATGTTATCGCTCTAGTAACTACTGTTACCGTATAATGGTAACTATAAGACAACTGCGTGACCCCACCTATGGCCGCTGCTACTCACAAATCAATGCGCCATGACGTATTTGCTCATTATCTATACATGTTACATATTTACATATACAGTTCATCCTTGGGTCCAAGTGAACATTTGTGTCAAATTTGAAGAAATTCCCTCACAGCATTCCTGAGACATCAAGTTCACTAGACCGATGGATGGACAACCCCAAAAACATAAGGCTGTCATCGAGACAGAGTAGATAATGAATCTACCCCAAAAAAATAAAAAATAAAAATGAAATGTTTATGAAGGAAAGCCTTAATTAAGACAAAGAGCAAATATCTTCAACTGGTTAACTAAATATTCCTCAAAGCTTAGCTGACTGAGGCCACAAAACTCAATTTAACCATCATCAGAGACACTGATTTTATCTTTTTTAGGGTAGTACAGTGAAAGCACTGCAGACCAGTGGCAGTTCACAATGTTAATGCATATAATTTAATTGCTGTCTGGCATTTAATGACTCTGAACTAAAACGCTACAGGAAGTAAAATTGAAAAGATTTGCAACCTATTTTTGGTTCCACAGTGAATACTGTCCCCTTTTTAACATTAAATGTCAAGCTACAGCAGTGCAGGCTGCTGTTACATCTCCACTACACTGTAAACTAACTACTATGACAAACTGGTCAGTTACTTTATAAATAATCAAGAACTCAGTTATCTCAATATCAACTTTATTGTTGGATATCACACCATGCACACAGAGGTTACAAGGTTGTTGTTTACTGTTCTTTTATCCTTTACTCTTCTCTCTGTTCTTACTAACCACTGTGTCCATTCTGTCACTTCACTGTGCTGTTATTACTTAACTGTTAACTTTGATAACTACCTATATTATATTAACTTATTTTTCAGACAATCTATATACCCTATATCAGGAGATGGCCCATCAAAGCATTCGCATTTTGCCTATTCCCATTAAATAAATACCTTCACATATTTGAAAGCAAGCATGTCATTTATCTTGAAGCTCACTTTGTGCCCTATTTTGATTATCAGTTCCTAAATTTAAAGTGTGCCTTTCATGACACTGAAAATAAACTAAACATTAAAAGTCTCCCTCTGTCACAATTTATTGCACAGTTGAGTAGCTTTTCTCCCTGCTTTTGCCAGTTCTTTGTTCTTTCTTTTAAATTGGAGCATTTTTCCACAGAGATCTGCCCTTCGTGAAGTTAAGCTCTAAAACATCCACTGATTATCAAACAGCGCAGGGCAAAAAACTCAACTGCAGTTTCACAGGCTAACCTTCACAAACCCTCCTTTCTTAAAAGTGAACCCATCCTTCAGTGTTTAATTGCCTAGAGAATATCTTGCCCATTTAGAAACAGTATTAGTTGATGTACAAAAAATGAGTCAATTAAAAAACAAATAACAGTCATACTAAACAGGGAGGGTAAATGCACAGAGGATGAGGAAGAAGAGTAAAACAGTGAGGTGAAAGAAGTTGACAGAGAAAGGGAATATGGACCAGTATAACTGATGCTACTTGGAATGCACAAATTATGTTTTCTGAAAAGAAGACAAAGAAAAATGTGTTCCATTGCATCACTAAAGGAGGTTTATTATACAGTGGCAGCTACTGTACTAGTTAGCTATAATTAAAGTTTGAAAGAGAAGGCACACCGGCGCCTTTGGTTATGAAATACAGCATTTTGTCATGATTTGTTCAGCTCAGAAAATGAACACAGCAGTTAACTGTAAAGCAGACTAGTACCACTACATTCTACTGAAAAACATTATCACTGGCATGATTCTGTTCCAAGGCAGTGTTTAAAATGCTGAATACTTATAGGCTATGCCAGGGGATTGTGGTTTTGTTTAAATATTGATATACATGTTTGTTTCTGCAGTCCCTAAACTTAACCATAAATGTCACAAGCAGATATAACAAAATCAGATGTTTTGGAGAAAAGCTAATCAGTGTGAAAGTGAACATTTTACAAATATGTTCAGCACATTTTTGCAACTGACTTGATGCATATGCGCATTAAAACCATGTTCCTTTTATGATGACAGAAAGTGTAATTTGCCTGCCATTGTTTCCTTCACCATGTATGTGTTATTGCAAGTGAGTTGTAAATTTTTACGAGACAGGGTTGTTCTGAGCATTTGTGTGTATTTTCTCCTTATCTGCTACAAAGGCATACTTTTAACAAGCTTATGCAGCTGCAAATAGAAATGAATGTATTATTACTGCAACAATAGCGAATATATTTTTTAAGGGTAAACTTGTAAATACAGTGCATTCAGAAAGTTTTCAGACATTTTACTTTCCACATTTGTTAGGTTTCAGACTCATCTTAAAATTGATTTAGGACTAGGCAACTACTGAGATTTTTCCTTTTTTTCCGTTCAGAGCCAGAGGACCCTTCCGGTTCACTATGCCTACGTTGGGCCCTGTCTCCCCACTACGTGTGAACGGGTGAATTGTGGGAACAGAGATCAGGTAAACTTGAATTCTGTCCTCTCCAATTCTGATGTCTGCAAATAACAGTAACAAGTTGGTGTACTAGCTTACAGTGAAACTCTTCATCTGTCTGTGCGTTTCTTGCTGTCCAGCCATTTAAAAGATTGTTCTGTGACTCTGAGCCTTACAAAAGTAAAAGTGAAATAAAACTACTTATTACGTGTAATGAATGCCAATGGGCAACAGTGTTTATAAACTGCAGCTCCATATGCACATGCACCAAATTAAACTCACACTTTTCCAGTAGCAACTTCTGTGTGGATCAGTCCAGACAATGTATGGGCATGATATCAGTCCTCATAGGTGCATATAATATTAAAACAACACGATTGTCACGATCTCTCTCCCCTTTGTTTTGATAATCATAATGAAGCTCGGCTGCATCCTACTTCTATAAATCGTTCTTGAAATGCTTCTACAACCTGATTGGAGTCCAGCTGTGCTTAATTGAATTCAATGAACATAATTAGGAAAGGCATACACCTGTCTGTGGAAGGTCTCACAAGGTGCATTTCCATAGCCCGATATTGCCAGACTAACTCTCATTCTGATTTCCAAGGGATGTTATCAATGGACGCAGCCAAAATGGCTCTGGATGCAATTGGAGAGACCTACAACCAATTAGAGCAATGACAGTGGAATGTTGAGCCAGATGGTAAATTAAACTCATCAAATCCTATTGGAAATATGGGAACATATCTTGTCAGTTAAATTTTTCAGTGCAGTTGTTTGTTCTTTTATAGAAAATACTAGGGCTGTACCAGACTACCAGTACCAGTCGGTTGATCAGATTTGGCTGTTCAGTATGAAGATTTGATCCTTTTCTATTTATTTTCTTTACTTGGCCATCAAAAAATACATTGTCGATTTCTAGTTTTGAGCATTAGAAATCATGACACAGCTGTATATGTCTGCAGCCCAGTCACGAAGGGTTCTACTGAGACCGAAACCAGCTGTCCCTGCCATTGAAGAGATATTCCGTCAATCGTGACACAACGCTTTCCCGCCATTGATGAGATTAGTTATTGAGTTATAACAAAGAGGGCACTGCCATGCATCTTGTGACATAGTAGACATAGTAGTACTTTCGGGTGCAAAAACAAGCAAAGATCTTCCAGAAACTGGAAGCAGAGGATACAGAGTTTTTGCACATAAACAACTTCCACCACACGGCACCAAAGTTATATACAGTACAGTGGGATATAAAACATATACAGCAAGCAACGGTGAAGCACACAGACACAGCGACAATCACAGAGGTGAGATCTAAGATTAAGAGCTAAGATAAACAGAAAAATAACATGAGTGGCTAGCACAAGGTACAAAATATTACAAACATTAACAAAAGAGACCATTAACATACCTCGTTCCCCATTTGCCAAGCCTTCCCTTCCACACTGTTTCAATTCTAAACTACCACTGATTTTATATTGACCGTGACTACTCTTAACTTCCGCCGGAAGGGCATCACAATTAGCACAATACGTGCAAATTAAGAGCCCACAGGAAGTCACTCATCTTGGGCTATTTACATGGCGGAGGCCACAGGGGAAACACACAGATGCACAGACACAGATGGAAACCAGAAACAGTGATTCAAGTGAGGGAGAAAGCAGAGAAAAGTAAAAAATGTAAATAGGAAATCAGTTTTCTCTTGAAAATGTATGTTTATTACAAAAATATGTTTTTCTCCATTTTTGTTCTTAAGTATATTGTTTGATGAAAATGCCCAATATACAAGTGTTGATAAAAAAGAACGACTAAAGCTAGAATAAAATGGTTTTCTGTGTATGAAAGCTGAAATTCTGATATATACAGTGCTTCCATACTTAAAAAAACAACATTTTCTGTTGGTCTTCAAAATATCATCAAAATACCATCAAAAATGCTGGCAGTGGCTGCCAACTTATTGATAATACTCTGGCAGGAGGAAAGTGTTAATTAACTAATTAACTGTCTGCAGTGAGGGAAAGCAGAGCGACAACTCTGTCCTGAAATAAGCACAAGGTAATAAGTGAGAAGGTCTATTCAGAACATAAGTGTAACAAGTTACATATATGTCCTTCACACACACATCAGGGGTTGACAGATAGTACATATTATTGTCGCTGGGTGGCAGCCCATAGCAGATAAATCAATCATCCATTTTTTTTTTATTTGTATAGCACATTTCATACACAAGTAAATTCAATGTGCCTTACAGTAAAAAATAGAAAGCATCAAACGACCTTTCAGCCACCCATGCAATATATGAACTTTTGTTTTGAGATGACTTTTAAAACAAGATACATTTGCAGCAGATCTCAGCTCATCAGACAGTTTGTTTCACAGAATAGCACCATAGTGACTAAATGCACTGACTTGATTTTGTTTTGATTCTAGGTACAATCCAGAGACATTTGCCTGATGATCTGAGGGACCTGGTGGGGCTGTAGCCAGTGAGCAGGTCGGAAATATATTAGGGAGCCAAACCATTTAGGAATTAGAAGTAGATTAGAAGTAGTATTTTGAAGTCAATTCAATAATGCACCAGAAGCCAATGAAGTGTTTTCAGAACGGGGATGATGTGTTGAATTTTCTTAGATCCAGTTAGCACTCTGGCCGCAACACTCTGGATGAGCTGCAGCCTGGTTAGTGTCTTTTTGGGAAGTCCTGTAAAGACAGCATTAACGTAATCTAATCTGTTGGAAATTAATGCTTAAACCAATTTTTCAGAGTCAGATTGTGATAGGAAGCTTCTAAGTTTGGAAGTGGGTTTTAGAGAGTAGAAGGCTGTCTTTGTAATGATGGCAATATGTTGCTGAAAATTAAGGTCTGGAAATAACAAAAAATAACACATATGTTTCTGACATGCTCACTGTGGATTAGGGAAAGAGATGACAATTTAGATACAATCTCCTGCCTTTGTGCTTCAGCATTTACTATCAGGATTTTTTTCTCTGTTAAGTCGTAAAAAAACAGTAGAGTTGTGCGTCATCAGCATGGGGCTCGGATATTTTTGTTTTGGTATGATGGTACCGAGTAGGAGCATGATAAATTGAAGAGCAATGGACCAAGAACCGACCCTTGTGGAACCCCACAGTAAATGTTGAAATTGTCAGATGTGTCAGATTTCCAAGAGATATGAGGAAAAGTCTTTTTTTTTTTTCTTTTTTTTTTAAATGGTTGTGATTGGTCTGGCCTGTGTAAATCGCCAAACCGATCTGCCAGAGCACATGAAACCAGTTGCATCTGGTTTCCAGGCTAGTGTTTCTGTCCACCTGTTTATATTCACATTTTCAATTTGTGTATAAAAACCCTGAGTGGAAATTCACATTTAAAAAAAAAAAACTTGAAATAAATAATAAAATCCCAAAATAGTTTTTACGCTTGGGAGAGGTGGAAAGTTAGTAGATTGATAAAAGGTAAATGTGAATAAGTGCAATGATAACAGATTTAGTTCAATTCAGGGGGCAAAAGCTAAAGCTAGCTTCAGGTTTTTGTCAAAATACCTCTTATTATCAGCTCCTCAGCTTCTTTTTATGGTGAAACGTTTTTCTTCACATACTGATTAACAGCTCCCAGTAAATTGTAAATCCAACAACGTTTTATTTAACATAGACTTTACCAGGCTTTAATTTTTATGTCAATACACCAAAGAGCAGAAATGTCAAATGTTATCCAATTACTGTATTTCTTACTGTGTTTCTGGCCTGCTTTTGTTTGCAACTGTGGCAAAAGTCAAATAGCTGAGATAATAATTAGCAGAGACTGCTGCATTTTTCAGCAGCTGGGGATTGTAATGTGCTTATTTTGTGAGGACCAGATGCACAAGTCTTCTGGAGGGTGTACAAACAGTCAACACTGACTTACTCCTAGCGAAGGAAGTCACTAATTGCGGTGATCCTAAAAGGATGTGTGCTGCTGACCGGAAAAAAAGCAGTTTATTGACTAATTCAGGCAAGCTTCAAGGTCAACGTCAAACAGTGAGAGCACAGTGGGACAAATATTTATGGAGAAGCATATTTCTCTTAAAAGTAATATCAGTATAATCCAGCTTGTTATCTATTTTTATCTATCTATTGTCCTTCTCTTGTTGTCTTTCAAGTGCTGCCTAATCCCGCTTCTTTTTTTTGTGGTAAAAGCCTTTTTTGTGCTGTACATATAGACAGAGTTTTGAGGCTGTAATAATGGATCCACATACAAAGAAATCACATGAGAGTACTTGGGTGCTAATAAAAAAAGATTCATTCGGCCTTCCCTCTGACAAACAAACAGTCAGTCTCCTCCAAAGATATATTCCAACCTTTCAGGACAAATAATTTCAACACAATTATATTTCACTATTTTCAGCTGGGACTGAAGAGCACTTAAAGTAGACCCTGGGAAAATCATTACTAGGGTTTTTTTTTTTTTTTCATTAAAAGTTTGATAACAGCTATTATGGATAAAAGAACCATAAGCATCTTTTCAATCGGATGCGTCCACTGTCCTTGCATCGAAACCTGTCATCATGCAGTTCTCTCATTTACTAACAGTTATGGCCAAAAATGTGTTACATGAGATCACAAAACACCTTGACCAGTTGCGACTAAAATATAATCAGTTCATTCTTGAGTCCAAGTGAATAATCCAAGACAAAGGCAATACCATTACAAACCAACCTATCAAAACATACAAAACACTTGTGATACAAACAGAAACTGCAGAAGTACTTGAGTGTACGTTCAAATATCCAATTCACAAACCGATAACATCGGAAAAAATCATTGTGAATGAATTATAATCCATATTTGAGTTATCTATTTTAAAAGGTGTATTATGTAAGCTGTAAGGGCAATCAGGTGGCTCTAATTGCAGAAATGGAATATAATTTTCACAATCATGTTGTCATGAATGTATAATCACATGAAAATAAGCATCACTGTTGTTTTTGTTTCCTTAGAACAGAGGTCAGCAACCTTTACAATCTCAAGAGCCATTTTGGACCCAAAAGGGAGAGAGAAAAAATACTTTGCATTTATGAAATTATACAACTATAATAAAGGAAACCGAGATTTGTATTATTTTTATTTTGGGGGGGGGGGGTGTAATTGCCAGTTTCATTGCCTGAAACATGTGCAAATTGAGTTTGTCCTATTGAATTTGGCAAAAAAACACGGCCCTAATGTATGTGGTACACATTTTAGTTGATGAAATGTAAAAACATGCAATGGCTTTAGGCCAACACAACAATGATAGCAAAATGTTCAAATGTTGAAAAAAAAAAAATTGTTACTCATTTCCATATATTCCTTATGTTTTTCAGACCTAGTCACAAGGAGCCACTTGAGAGAGGCTTAAGAGCCACATCTGGATCAGGAGCTGTGGGTTGCAGACCCCGCCTTAGAATGAGACCTTCTACAGAAGGAGCGTGTCACCTCCACAGAGTCTGCCATGTTGTGCTGCCTTCTTTTTACAGTAGCTCAGAACAGACCTCATCTTTTCCTTTTTTCAGTTTTATAGTGGGTGGCAGCCAGTGCTAAGATGTATTACCATCACCGACTATGTCTGAGTGTGAACCAGAGGTGACCACAAAGCCCAGAACCGACAAAACAAATAATGGCTTTAAAAGAGGACCTTCTGTAGTTTTTGTGGCAAAATAGGGGAACCTTTAAAAAGTAAAATATCACAAACCTGAAAAACATTGGTTCATGTAAGCTGTGACACAAAGCTGTAAGCTGCTGTAGCTGTAGGCTGCACCTATTACATGACCATAGCCATGTTGCATCAGTATTGGGTGAAGTCAGATCTGTCTTTTGTTGCAAACATCAAACTATACTGTAACCACTGTCATGGTTCTAATTTAACCAACGAGGATTTTAGCCTGTGTGGCGTTGTCTCTTTCAATCTTTTTTTTCCTGTCTTTTCTGATAATGGGTTGGGCAGTCCAATCAGTAATTAGTGCTGATAAGAATTGAATTTAATTGCGATCAAGACACACCTAGTTATCCAAACAGCGGCTGAAACCTTTTTTCAGGAAGCTCCTATCATTAAATTCTCCAAAGACCACCACCTTTCCCTGTGTCTAAACACTTTGCCTTGTTTACACTGTTATACACCTACATTACAGTATAATCACAGTGTTTAACTCACAGAGTTACCCAGGCTGTGGTCAAAGTATGGCAGAAGGCCAGTGCAATTGTATTGGTTTTTATTGATCCACTTATCTTAAATTCACTGTGAATTAGATATAATTAGGCAAACTGCTGTTGGCTGAAGCATAGAGTTTAAATTACATACAGATTTAAGGCTTGGTGTAGTTCATTTTGCATTAAATGATTAATAAAATGTTCACATCACAGCCTATTTATACAACAGAGTCTAATCTTAATCACTGCTTCACTAAACTGGTATTGTGTTCAGATGTCAGGGTTTTCCCTATCATTAGAAGTCTTCTAGGCGGGGGGGGGGGCTGTGTAGATTGTTTTACATAATCGTGATATATATATTATTATATTATTTCAAATAACTGCAATATGATGATAATGTAATAATTGTAACAGGCCCTTCTGAATACCTAGGGAAAACCCTGGATGTGTATGTTCTAAGGGTTTTTATTTTGTTTTTGTCCAGTAGCAGCAAAACTTTGTCTGCAGTATATTTCAGTCTAGTATTGTGCAGTGAGACAATTATTTACTCTACCCAAAAAGAATGTTATATATTTTTTTATTTTAAATGTGTTTCACGCCTTTTCTTGTACTCTGGGAATGAGGGATTTAAACATGTTTTCAGGACAATATTAACATCACTAAAGAGCTGCCAGAAATGAACACTACTGGCATAGAAATACAAATCACAGGTCAGAATGGAAATCCTGCAAAGCAAGGAGGACATGCTGGTCCAAATTGTAATGAGTGAGCATATGTCTCTACATGCATCGTCGCTCATGATGTGATCAGTGAAATTAAAGTTGGAGTCAACAGACATGATCAAATTGTCCCTAATCTGACAGGCTCATTCATCACTCGTTGGCAGAATCCCTCCTGTAAGTGCCAGCCTCTCAATCTGTTCTGTCGAGCTGCACTGATTGAAATATAAAAGTATTGTTTAGTGTAGGTATTGTGACTTTTCAACAAACTCAGAATAAGCTTCTTAATATTTAGCCTTTTAGTTTGAATTAAAAAAGCCTACATGATGTAGAAAACACTGAGAAAATGGACAGATCAATGGACAAAGTCTGTCATCCACAGTGGAGGCAATTAACGAGCCACATGCAATGTTATTTAACAGACTTATATAATGGCATATTTTATCTCCTTTACTTGTGTAGATGTTGCATGCGCATCTTGTCTATCACAAACTGTAACCATCCCTGGATGTAAAACGTACTGGTCAGCATTATTGAAAAATATTGTAGTTTTAGGTTATGTAAAAGGCATTTAAAATTCAAGGTATATTATTATTATTATTATTATTATTATTAGCTGTAAACAACCGGATCATTTCCTTACCACTCACAGAAAATTAGACTGTCAGCCAACATATATTCATTTTGCACCGTGGAGATTAATTTCTAACCCAAACCAGGTGAAGCACAGCTCCAAATAAACAATAGTTATCAAATAATTTACTTACACTCCTTATATCCTAATTAGGCATGTTTACTTTGGCAATAATCATTTTCAATTTCACGCCATTTTAACTTGAAGTTAATTAAAACAAGGTTGTTCATTAGCATGGTTCCAGACCCTTCCCTAGCCGTTGCACCTGCACTATAATGCAATGCAAATAGGTAGCAGGGGAAAAGTGACATATTTTCACATTTCCTTCAAGGAAGTCTCAAATGAAATGGCCAGAACAGACAAAGAGAAAACAAACAATTAAAAATAACTTCACAAAATGTCCTTACAGGTGGAAAAAACACAGTGTGAATTATGCTAAATGTGTGGACAATACTGTGGCTGCTAATGCAGCCACAATGGTTGTATATAAAAAAGCCTATTTCATTTAAATTCATGCATAACAATGCAAATCTGAACATTTTCAGTGCTTTACCTCAACACTGGCCCTTGTTGCAACATAATGCAAATGACAGGCACAGGAACAATCAGGTGCTTATCAACATTTTCAATAAAATACTCTCCAGAGGGCTGTGTTTGTCCCATGAAAAATAACCCAATTAAAAGGGGCTTGACAAATGACCTTTCTGAAGGTAAAAATAATGAGCAGAATAGTGCCTGGTAAACAGTTGTTCTAAGAATCACAAAACAGAAAGGTTTCACGACTTGGGGTAGTGTGAATGTTAGTTCTCCTCTCAAATGACAAGCTAAGGATGAGCTCATTGCAATTCACAATGCCCGGGCTTTGTTTTTGTTTAAATACTTCCAAAAGCGCACAATAAAACACTATAAATGCACAATGATAGTTATAAGTTACTAATATTGTACTTTTAAATCCTACAGTTCCTGTATGGTGGTGAGAGGTGAATCAATGATATGAAACTTAGACTTGAAATAGACTTGATAGCAAAGGCCTATAGCCAATAGTAACAGTCAGAGATTTCCCCAGCTCTTCAGAGGACTTAGGTGCTGTCTGGGTTCCAGAATCTTCCCAAAGTTTGTTGAGGGCTTGGGCAAATACATGGAGCAAGAAAATGTAAAGTTTTTTCAATAAAAATATATAATTTCAAAATTTTCCACAATTATTATTAGCAGATGTGAATACACAAATTTGGAAAAGATAGAGAGGGTAAAAACATTAAACAAATGGCTTGAAAATCATTAGATCTTGGAAAAGTCACCTGATATTGAGTTGATTTTACATGAATGTGGCTTAAGTGGTGCCCAAAATGGCTTGGGTGCCACGATTAAGCCTTATAAAAAGGTAGGGAAAACCCAGGTAACAGTGGTGCAACAAAAGCCAAAAACTCAAACTTTATCTATACTGAGCTCTCGCTATAGAAAACTTCACAATTCCAAGAAAGGTTTGAAAGCCATAATTCCCAAAGCTGCTTTAATACAGTAATGTATATACCCTCATAACACTGCCTGCATCCATCCCTACATCACAGAAATTATGTTAATATGCAACTGAACTGCAAATCCAGTTAAATTTTGTAACTAGTAACTGCAAGCAGCTATGAACGGGCCCTCACACCCCCACGCACGTCGGGATTGTCCATGGTTGAGGGGTTGTGTCACCAAGGGCACGTAGACATCATTGGGTCCGACATCGTTGAGGATGTAGCACAATTGAGTTAAATATCACTTACAGTGTCCACTATGTGGTGCGAGTGAGCACCCACTAAGTATGCATCACATCACTGTATAGTGTGTTGAACGCCCTGTGCAAATTTCATATCAATCGGATGATGTTTGTGCTGTAGATAGAGTAATTAAAATGTATGTATGTATTATTTGTTAGGACTTTTACTTGTAATCAACAGAGTAGGCTACTTTCACAGTATTAGTGTTTTTATTACAGTAAAGGATCTACTTCCTC
>JAPQRN010000015.1:22285507-22308702 GCA_037367275.1 Coranthus polyacanthus
TGCAACAAAGCATTAGTTTAAGGGTGTGCATATTTATGCAACCAGGTTATTTTACGTTTTTTTTATTTTCCCCTTTAAAGATTTCAGTTCGTTCTTCAATTGCTTTGTACAGGTTATAGGTCACATTCAAAGGTGGAAAAAATTATTATTATTTATCTTGGTGTCATTTTTTAACATCACAAAAAACTGGCATTTGAACAGGGGTGTGTAGACTTTTTATATCCACTGTAAAACTAATAAAAGAAATTAAATGATCAAACTATGCTCCTCGTTACTTGTCAATGTGCCTGGAGGGTTTTGTGTTATAACTGGAAGTAACAAATGCACAGCATTTGGTGATGGTACCTACAAAGCTTTACATTCACCCATTCACAAACCAGTTAAACAGCCACTGGTGTCTTGCTCAGGGGCCCTTTGACATGTGGACAGGACCTGGAGATTGAACTGCCAACCTTTGGTTTGTGGACAACCCACTCTACCTCCTGAGCCATGAAGCTGTATGAATGAGACCACATCCATGACTGTTACTGCAAACAAATAGCAATAGATGCACACTGGTGACTGACTGAGGAGTTTTGGTTTCAGCCATTCTTCGGATCTGTAAGATCTCGATGGAGAAGTGTAGTCTTGTGTTACCATTAACACAGTACTGTGGTGTGGGTTTGATTGCTAATGCCTGAAAAGTCAAGTCACACCTCCTCATTAACATGTGGGTGAAGAAATACAGAAATAAATAAAAGCATAAATAAATATAGGTATAAATAAATTGGGAAATAAATACAAACAGAAATGAATGTAAATAAATATGTATAAACTGGGAAACAATTAAATATGAAATAAATAAATTTTTTTTATTTCTATTTCTATTTCCATTTCTGTTTATTTTCAAAATTAAGCTGCATATCTATTGGATAACTGAGACTTTTAGTTTTAAATTTCTTTCATTTACTTATTTATTCATTCATTATTTTTTTTATGGCAGCTTTGCTTCTCCATAAAGCAGGATGTCATTTGGAAATCTATATTAAAAACAGAATCAGAGGAGAGTGGGAAGAAAGACCTGTTTGCTGACCCACAGGTCGACCAGCCTTCAGAATAAATCTCATGCTCAGGCCACCTCTGCTATCAGATTATCACTGACATTCTTCTTTTTCTTTTTTAGATAACTGATTACAAAAAAATAAGTGACAAATCACCTTCATCTCTGTTTTAGTCATTGAAAAGTCTGTAGCTTCTGCATAGTCACAAAGGAGCAAAAGAGAGCGACATGTGATAATGAGACACGTTACAAAACACCATTAATTGTGTCAGGGTTATTCTAAAGGTCCTCAACATAATGGTCTTCAACATACAGCAGTCAGGCTTCTGGGTAAGATCATTTTAATGTCACATTAAATTCTTTTGAAACTAATTTTGGCATGACAGGTCATGCTGCTGCTACATAGGTTTAAAGGTTTACTGTTCACTCTGAAAGCAACTTTAAAAAAAAAAAAAAGCCAATATGCAAGTCAGACACATTCTTAGGGTTTCTATGACCAATAATCTAGTTGTTCTTGCATTACTTCTTTTAAATTTTACTCTTAAATCAAGGAAAAAGAAACGTCTTTAGTTCAGTGTCAATTGATCTTAAGAAGTGCTTGTTATTCGAAATAAACTTTTAGATTTCTCTTGACTAATTAATTAAAACACTCACTACCTAAATGAAAGCTGGGTGTTTGTGTCCAGATGTGCTTATGAATTTTGAGTGTGAGTGCTCCTGTCACCTTGCCTGCCCCACGCACCAGGCGGCCATCCCTCTTCTGCAAGCAAGAGCTTGTTAGCACACTATGGTAGCCATCTATTCAGGCCTTTGAAGTTTCCAGCAGCTGGATCCTCGGCCACAGTGATATCTGTATTACTAAAATATAAACATGCCACTGTCACGCAGTCGCTGATTTCCCTTAAGCACTCAGTAGGGATATCTTGGCAATATTGTGTGCTATCACAGCAACACACCCGCACACACAGATGTGTCAGTATCATTTAAAGCTTGTTTCTTTGTTTGTTAGTATTTTGCCATCACTGGACAAAAAAAAAATCCAAAATTACCTTTCAGCATATTGTAATTCAAGCGATCAGAGAAAGAAACAAGAATTCTATCCACTTCTGTGGGATTTCAGGCTGTTGAAAATCTATCCCGCGATGCAGACTTTGTGTAATCGCAGGTGTTTTCAGACAGGTAGGGGGTTAAATACTGACTACAGTACTTCTCTCTTCCACAGAGGCTTGGAACAGCATCAGGTCATTGATATTTATATTTAGTCTTCTGATTTGGACCAAGAGGAGAGAGCTGCAGAAGGAAGGTGTTTGGTTTGTTTTTTCCAAATTTGCCCCCCCCCCCAGCTTTAGACTGTAACTTAAACATGTGTATCCCTTTTCAGCAATATAGCTACTAAATAAAACACCTAACTGATGATGACATTTGTAGAGATAATTAAGCATTACTGGATGGGCGGTTTGTTGACAGCTTTGAAATCTCAATGTGGTGACCAGGTCACTAGAGAAGGGCCTCATAACATGCATTAACATGTCTACAACAGACCACTCACTGTATATTTTAGCCCTTAGAGTGGAGAAGGCGTTGGACCTCAAGAATAAATATGCAAGCGTGTTATTTCTAATGCAAATTAGCTAAGAAATAACTTTTTGATTATGTCTGGAAATAACAAGATAAAATGTAATCTATTCTGTTAAATATATGCAAATCAGGCACCATCCCTATTCCAGCTATTCTTCTATTTCATTTCAGCTTTTTAAGTCAATCCAAATATTACATTCTTTTCACTAGAAATTACAGGATCACTAGACAAAAGTGCAAGTGTTTGCTAGAATGTGAAGCACCAAAACCTAAAAATACAACAGCACACTGAATCAGATGGCATGTGTCTGCAGCTCAGAAAGTGGCACAGGGAGTTAATATTCTTTTTGACATTTCCAAAATTTCATTTCATCTAGTCATTGCTAAAAGCTAGTCCATTTGGTTAGTCAGGTAAAGAGACCACAGCCACCACAGGACAGTGGATGTGTATATATTCCCATTCCATGCACAAATGTTTTTCTGTGAATACATAGCCATTTCTTAAACAACAACAACATATTAATAATCTAAGTCAGATGACTGTAGTAGTTTATTGTATTAGAGAGCTGGCTTGGTGTACAATTTTTTGTAATACTTTATTTAAAAAACAAAGACATTTAATATGGAAGTCACAGTACTCAAGTCTCTCCAATAACTATGTGCCATCAGTCATGATCTGATGCAGAAAAACCATTTCCAGTCCATTATTTCTCTTGCTTACTGCCTCTTTTACTAAGACTACAGTCTCTACCTTCACTCACTTGAGAAGTCCTGAGCACCAAACCAAGGATATAAATCTACCGCTGAGCTGTGGCAGACGAGGTGAGCAATGTGATACTAATAACACAGAGGACTGAAAGAACAGGTAATGGGGAAGAGTTTTTCCAACAGTTGGCCTTCATCTGTCTTATATTTTGGACACACACCACAAAACAAAATTACACCATTCCAAGAACCCTTAACTCTAGAGTGGAGAGAAAAACTTTCAACAGGTACATAACAAATTCTCTGGAATTCTTTGGCCTACACTTGAACAGATTCCTGAAATTTGATGATGACAATATCTTGTCATTTCTATATTCTATTTATTTATATACGTTGGCCATACAATTGCTTCCATTTCCAGGCTGCAGTTGTTTGGGAACGTACCCTCACATGGAGTCCTGTCACAATTATAACATAATCATCATATCGCAATTATCTGAAATAATTGTGATAATTGTCTCCGTTCACCTGTGTAAAACCAGTTGGTGAAACTAACATTATTTTCACATCTGTGACGACCCCGCTCTATTTGGACACTAGGTGTTCCTGTTTGTTTTAGTTTTTGCAGGCGGAGCCTTGGATCAGCCACACCTGGGCCCGGTGTGTGCTGCCTATAAAACGCCACCTCGTTGATCGCTCTCTCTCTACCTGGCCGTCCCTCACCACAGCAGCCCAGCGGCAGCCGCAGCACATATCTCTTTTGTTTGCTCCATACATACACACACACACACCCAGACATGCCTTACACTACTGATCTACTGATGCCTACACATTCTATGGATTTATTTACGTTTTGTTAAAAGAAAATGACTTGCTCTAGAAATTGCCTCCTGTTGTCTCCCTGCTTTGTCCCAGTCTTGGAGCCGGGCTGTGACACATCGTTTACCATCATTTGACTGGTATCTTTTAATGACAACATCTCGTAGCATTTCATTCTTCTTCTTCTACGAGTTCATTGTAGAACACGTGCCATGGTGGTTTATTTGGATTCTGTACCTGTATCTATTCATGCCATATCTGCCATGTTCAGTTTTTATTAATAGAAAGGAAAGAGACATATAATTAATTTTATGTTTCAAATTTCTAGGCCAATACATGTCTCTTCTTCATAAGTTGTATGTGTATAATTAAACTATAAACTATAATTAGACTTATACAGTGGTGGCATAAAGTCAACAGAATAGAAAATAATATTGTTGATCGCAACTATTTGTATGACAGTTTTCAACTTAAAATTCAATATTGTGACGGCAGTACTCACATGGCCTTTCTATCTCAGCTGACAAATGTTTTATGATTTCTGTACTGTACCTCTTCAGTTTAATATTGATTTCACACAGGTGTCTAGCTGCTAGTTTCTGGGTTTGTGCACAGTCGTTACTGTTGCTGCTACTACTTGCTACTAGTAGTTGAATTCAGCAATTCTCCTTTATTGAGATCCTTTATAGATCCAACAATAGATTTTTTCACATTTTCAGGACTGCTAATGTTTCAAACATTGGATCTTTTATTTCCCTATTATTTCATTTTATGGACAAATTTGAGAGGAAAATAATCCAACCCTGCTAAATTAGGATCAGTGTCATAGGCCTCCATTTCATCCTTTTAGCTGGTTAGTTCGGGTGAACATGTGGGTGTTTTAAGCCACACAATAGGATGTACTGCTTTTCCCTATGGCTTCAAGGTCATAGTTCATACTTGTCTCTGCATGACCTCACTCCTCTAACTGTGACTGCACTGGGCTTGCTTTATGAACCATGTGGCTTGATGTGACGCAGGCCCTGTGTAATCACAGTGTGTACCATTTCTACATTGTTGCCCCTGCTGATACAGCCTGGACCATCTGTACTTATCTATCTGCCTCTGCCCCTTCGTCTTCATTAACATGAGATGATTCCCTTTCTACACAAACCTACACTACACTTTGTCCCCTCTGCATCCTCCTTTCCTCAAACCATGCACTTCTGCAAGCAGGAAAAAAAAAATTGAAGACGCATTGATTTTCTAAAGTTGCCGTCTGATGTAGAATGATTTAGCAGCCCTCGTGCCCCTCCCTTGGTATGAACTCTTTGGTTCAGCCTGTCCAGAGCAGGGCAGGGCTGAATAACTCAGACTTGCTGATGGATTTGGATGAGACCTTGTCCGCCCTCCTGTCTCCATAGCAGCGGTAATGATGGCAGCAGCGCCAGTTATAGTGCACACCATGCAGACGGCCATCCATATAGATAAGAGGAACAAATCACAGCTAGTGTCTTTCAGTGTAAATTAGCGTCCGTCCCCTTGAATTACTCCGCCAACCTGTGCCTTATCTACAATTATCAACACACCATAATCACAACGACTGGCTCAAATAAAACAAAAGATTACAACAACCATATAACTGAGCCAGAGGTGCAATCCAAGTTGTCATCGTCTCTAGGGGTCTACACCTCTGCTGGAAGAGTTTAAACCAGTAAAAAGTACATTCCCAAGTTTCATACATTTTACTTTAAAGGTAGAAGCTAATTCTGACTTTACTTCTTTAAAGTTTTTGGAGATTTCTGTAGTACAAACATGTTATGTTATAGACACTGCATAATTTAACATACTCCATGCTAATAATTTAACTGTTTACAGTTCAGTGATTGTAAACTTTAAGAGGCTGTTGAACATTGGACTGTTATGAACAAATACATCCACATTACAATTAAGCTTCATTTAAGCATAAAATGTTATATTCTACTTTTGTCGAGGCTCACGCTAATAAGTCTGCAAAAGGAGAAAAGCCTTGAAAAGTATCATAATGGCTCTGAATATTTAAGATGAGGGGACTTTATCCTTTTACTAGCTGCTCAACACACACTTAAACATCAACCAGAGATGGTTGTATGGAGATTTTCCAGTTTAAACACATGTGAAGAGGGAGGAAGCCTTAGAAATAGGCTGTATTCTTTAGGAGTTTAATATTCTAGGCATGCAGCAGCACAGAGATGAGAGAGGGGCTCAAAAGGTTTAGTTTGGGTTGCAGAATGAAACGGCTTCAGTGCGTGTGTGTATATATAGAAATATAAATGTTGAGGTTGCTCTATAATAATAATTAGAGAAAGAACGGTTCAGTAGGTTTAATAATATTTTCCAAATCAATTTAGCATGGCTATAAATGAAGCTGACTGCAAGACAGACAATAAGTCATGCAAACCTCATTAGGCTTTCCTTTTGTGAGTGTGCGTCTGCAGTAGTTACTGCATTTAACTATAATACAGATTATGTGATAATAGCTTATTAAACTCAAAGTTCACTGTGGTTGTGGAAATTAATTTCAAGCAGGGAGCATACCTTTCTGTAACATTTAGGTATGCAAGACTTCCTTAATTGCATAACAAACAGAATTTCCCAAGCTGATGAGTTAATATAAAACACAAACGCAGCATCATTATTGTTATTTCTAACTGCAGTACTGAGGGGGGCTTTTGAAAGAGGTCCACAGCACTTTAAGCTCAATCAGAAAAAGTGTACCACAAGAGAGAAATATCTTTACATTCAGTGTGAAACCATTTGCCATAAACACTGTATTTCTAAGTCTTCTCTAAGACTCAATTAAAATAACTTTGCACTTCTCATCATTATTTTGACTTGCATAGCATTAATCACATGCTTGCTTATTTTGAACATGTGTCCTGTACTTATTTTAAGAGGAAGAAAGTCATTGCAGTGGTTGCTTAGTGAGTCAAAAAAATTTTTTGGGCTGTGCAGAAAAAAAACAATCTAATGACACACTATTCAGAAACAAATGTATTTTTTCTGCCCATCTTTATTATAAACTTGACATTCTTCAACAACCCTGGCTCATTTCTGTGTGCACTGCTACGCTACTGATCTACACTATGTTATCAAAACATCTCGAGATCAAACACCAGTATTACACAATGACTTCAACTTTGCAGTGAAAGTGCACAAAACAAAGACATACAGTACATAGCCAGACCTACCTCCACACATTTTGTTAGCGCTGTGCCAGCACTGGACAGAGTTCTGGCACCTTCCACTATCATTCTGTAATAGGGGTAGAAGTTCTCTGGGTTGTCTAGGTAGTTCATTAACCACTCATCCTGAGCAGCGCTGAGTGCAGGACGTAGCAATAGTGCATTTACAAAATAGTGTCAGGAGAGAAGTTGTTTTGGTGGAACATGTGCACATGAGGACGCACATCATGGTATTAAAATGACTAAATCCCTACAAAAAAAAACAAACCTCATAGACACATCTTTGTCAAAACTTGCCATTTTCAGCATGTAGTTGCAGCTCAAAGGTTGTTGTTCTTTCATGTAGCAAAGGCGACTTTCGAAAGGGTAACAGACAGATAGTGGAAGAAAGGAGAAAGACAATCCTGCCACTGCGAGGTGGAAATATTCACCATAATTCCGGCAGAGTATATCCAGCGAGCCACACTACACATAACAATATATCCCACAATTGCAATTACAATAAGCGTCATTTGCGATAATTTGCACATATATTCATCAATGACATAAACTCAGGAAAACTTGTTGGAGGAAGTTGAGCCTTTGCTCAGCTTGGCTCAAGGCTCGACTCTTGCTGAGATTCTGCTGTAATATGTACAGCATGTAAGGTGTGCTTCTCATTTGGTTGATATATATCTCAGTCAACTCAGTTGAATCATGTTTTCCCACTTGGAAACACATTTAGGGCTCTTATTTTAAAGCTAGTGATTTCAGTACAGCTGGGGTCTTCTCAGACCATCACTCTTCCTGAATTTCAGAATCAAGGATAAGGAGCTGAAAGCCTCTTGTGCACTGCCCCGTCTGCCTACTGTACATCTCTCTCCATTAGTTGTGTCAGCTTGACTCTCTGTGATCACGGCCACACACATACACAACAGAAACACACACACAAAGCCACAGATGCATGCTGGAGATACATACTGTATACACACAGTTAGAGGTTACAGATGGGCAGTGTCAGATAGCCTTGTTCTGCACGCAAGCTCTGGAAGACGACATCATGCCAAAACAGCTCATTAAACGCTATTAGCCTGTCATTTCATCTAAGTGAATCCTTTCGCAATTCGTCTGGTTAGCAAACAGCTTTGGGGTCATAGCTAAAGATGGAGGGAAAAAAAGACAGGCAAATGAGGCTGGGGCACTCACCCTAATGGTGCTTGTGGAACTGACATAGAGGATAATGTGTTGTCAACGTTCAGAGAACAGGATTTGAATCTAATTATAGAGAGAAGAGCTATGGGTGTTGGAGTGTCTATTTGTGACCTTGCAAAGAAGAAAAAAAACAAATTAGAACATCTAATGATCTATGTAACACAAAACTGTAAACCCTGTTAAGCATGTGAACAATATTACAGGCCTATTGAAAAGCTAATGTTAAGTGTCGGAGCCATGTGCTGTCTATTTCAGAGCATTAATATTAATTAAACTCAAAGAGACAGGGAAAAGGTATACTCGTCTATACACCCATAAGTCTATACCATAATGTAGCTGCGTAAGAACATTATGTCTGTAACTTTCTTCCAGAATCTCCATCACTAAAATTTCCTCTGAGCTGACAGTGTATCAGAAAAGAGATGAAAAGTAAAGCCAAATGGCCGCCATAGATCCTCTATAACTTAGACAGACACTGCAAAGCCTTTGTACTGTGGTCTCTTATGATGTTACCATTTTATTTATTTATTCTTTCATCCTGACATACAGGATGAAATGACGCCATTCAGCCAAATTCAAAAAAGCTGTTGTCTGGTGCCTGCCAGCAGACGGCTTTATAAATCAATGACTCCACAAAGTCAGGACATAGCCTAAATGGAGACTAAACAGATGATTAATATGGCTGAAGGTTTTGATAAAGGTCAATTTGGTAAAAGTATGCATCAGTTTGAAGTAATTACCACCAGTGATCTGGCCCCACCTGCAGAATTAGAGTTGCCATGGATACTTGCTGAACAGGAAATGGTGATGCTCACCCTGCATGACAACATCTTAAATGTATTCATTACGTTTGTTTACTTTTAACTTAAAGTTGGACATACAGATTTTTCTAAAATAATCAACAAGCGAAAGTGAAGAAAATATATACATTTTTTATGTAGTTCTTAGTACATGTAGTACATTTTATTTTCTATAATATTTCACATAAGAAATGCACTTCATCTCTCCAGGCAGAGGGTGATGCATATATCTAGTTTATGCTTGATCTAGTTCAGTAGTAGTAGCAGTACGTTGCAACAGTTTTTTTTTGTTTTTTTTAAATACAGGCAATAGTGCAAAACGTTTGGTTTCTGTAGTTAATTAACAGAGCTAAACTACTTCCATACACAGCCAAGTCTTATTATTAGTATTAAAATGGTCAAAATCTGAAACAACAAAAACAGACCAGCAGCATAAGCACACACCAACCATTTCACAGAGAGCATTTCATTACTGGTTGTCCTTAGTATCAACACTACTGGGCTAGTGAGTGTATTAGTGATGTGTAATATATTTTGCTGACATTGTAAAGTCATGATGTCAGACTTAAAACGAGTTCAGATTGTCTGGTTTTACACAGATGCTTTGCAGAAGTGAGGTAAAAACACAACAATAAAGATCTTTTTTCACGTATGAGTGAACATGTCTGGGAATTCCCAGGGGCCATCTCATACTATGTACTACATACACAATATACGTTGAACATACTTTTGTGTAAATAAACAGTAGAATGTATCTTTCTGGACGCATTGCTCAGGGTGTGAACACTTCCTGAAAGCCTCCTTGCTAGTTGCACGTAACCTTGGTAACTGGCCAATCTCCCCTCTACCCACATCTGTGTAGCTAATACTATGGACTGTACAGGCATGTGTGTAATACTACGGACTGTACACCGGCAATCCACTTCTGGCAAGCGATCACTTTTTGACACATCAGCAGCGCAGTCCAGAGTATCTCACACATGTCGGTACAATCTGTAGTATCACACACATTTTGACGCATCACTGGCTACTGGGCTCTGTTCTCCTCATAAACTGTATTGTTCACCTTCTGTCATTATGACTGCATTGCATTGTGGGATATTTATGCTGACATCCAGAGCTTGCATACTTACCCGGAAATAGTATGCAACTCGCATACTATTGGTTTCATACTACGGTTTCGGACATACTACAACACCTCGTATACTGTTTTAGCCTACTAATTAGCATGTTGGTATGGAATTTCAGACACCACCCCAAGCAGGTTACGGATTAGCTAAACTGTTATGCACATTTTGCCTTGTTCTGCTGTTCTGTTCATTGTTACAGTTTAGTTTATCATGTTATGTGTTATTTATCTTTGTGGTGAATTATCAAAGTGCTTTGTGTACCATTTGTCTAAATTTTTATACCTTTATTATAACTTTTTGTCATAATGACACAAAGTAAACATATTGTGACGTTGTCTTCAGCACAACTGCAGCTACAAGCGAGGCAGCAATGACGGAGAAGGAAACCTACAACTGTGGGTTATCATTTTTTTAAATAAAACATAGTTTTAAGATGGCGGCACGGTGGTGCAGTGGTTAGCACTGTCGCCTCACAGCAAGGAAGTCCTGGGTTCGAAACCAACACTGGCCGGCTGTGTGGAGTTTGTATGTTCTCCTCGTGTCTGCGTGGGTTCTCTCCGGGTACTCTGGCTTCCTCTCACAGTCCAAAAACATGCACCTTAATCGTAACAGGTTAAACAGGTTAATTGGTCATTCTAAATTGCCCATAGGTGTAAATGTGAGAGTGAATGGTTGTTCGTCCCCTATATGTCAGCCCTGCGATGACCCCGCCTTTGCCCGATATCAGCTGGGATCGGCTCCAGCCCCCCCGCGACCCAAGATAGATATTTATCAAGATAGAGCCTACGTGAAAATTTGATGTTGAGCTGATGTTTTTGGAGATTTAACATTAGCTTGGTTTGGCTATTTAAAAATGTCCAGAGTCGCGACATGATGACGCACACATATTGATGCAGTGGCGATCCTGGGTGATCTGCATGAACAAAGTGATCTGCATGGTTTTACTCCACGTTTAGTATTGCTTTAGCTTGCTTGTAACCTCAGCAAAGGTGATACTAAAAATAGCATCTGATAGTACCTGGTGGTCCCTGCTCTCATAATGGAAATGTAAAAAAAAGCCATGCTGAGTCAAGACGATTTGAGCTGATACCGTCAGAGGAAAACCGGCATTAATGTGACAAATGTGAGTGCCTTGTCTCGGGTGATTTCATAGTATCTCATATTTACGGGTATGACATATCAGGTGGTGGGCATGGATATTCACCTAAATTTTGTCATCTTTGCTCTGCCACACTTTGAGTTACTGATGATCTGTAACATAATTTCAGACACACTGCATAGATGACCCAGTCAGCATTCTGTTAAGTCAACTAAAGAACAATTTGAGAAATACTCCAAGATATAACATTATGATATGTGTCTTCATTACACACAGTGTACTTATTTTAATCAACATGGCTAGTCAGTGTTGCTTGTCACCAACACTCAAGGAAAATAAGCAAATGGTAAAAATGCATAAAAAAATGCAAGAGGGATGCAAACCCCACGCACACATAGAAGATCTCATGTAATGGCCATGTTTTTGGAGTGGCTGCTTTTTCTCCACTGTTAATTCCCAAGGGTTTTCAGCTGAGACAAAGGCAGACAGCATCTACATGCCCTTAGCCCTCAACACCTGCTTAAACAAGTAAAATTATGAGATTTCAGTACCACCCTTTGCATAAACATTGCTGCAGCCATCGAGTTGTAAAAAGGCTTCAACCTACATTGAATCTGAATAGAGATCAATAGCATTTTAATGGAAGATGCTTGTAATTTCAATTCTGAATCACCTTTGTGGGCTATAACTTGTTAAGTAGCTGTCTTATAAGGTTACTTAACATCTATTTTAGTTTTGTCATTTTGAATAATTTAGGCAAATACACAGAATGAATACAATCAGTGTAAATGAACCACTGGCATGTATATTCAGTGAAAAAACTGCCAAAACTTCATGATCAACTTCATGACCATAAAATCATCCAGAACAATACTGTCAGTTTGTGGAACTCACTTGTCTTTTAGGCTGCATAATAAAGAAATGCCTTTTATCTGCTCCATTTTTTTCCCTTGAAATTCACTCATACTTGCTGAGTTGATCTAACTGCAAAGCAAGCAGGCATAAAGGATCAAATCAAGACAAATATGAACCATACTTGCTGTATAAAACAAGCCTTATCATGGCTGTCAGGTAGAGGTATAAATTATCTGGCTCTTTAACTTAATAACACATATCTGTCAAGAGCTCAAACCATGGGTAGGTTTTTTTGTTTATGTGGTTTGTAACAATTTGGAGGTTGTCTGCTCGCCTTCAAACCAGGCGAACTCCAGGCAAACATATGTGTCATGTTCCAACTTTGTCTTCTGTCCCCAACCATCGAGCTCTGCTTGCGCCCCGGAGAACTCAACAGCCGTCTGCCCCCGACGACGAGTGTTGCGTGTCCCTCCATGAGGTTCGCTACACGGAAACTGCCAGACACGGTGGAACACCACCACTGGCTTGTGAGTTCACTAACTTCTCAGCTCACCGCTCTCTGCATTCGTACTTCCTGCCAATCCGTGTCCAGCGACAGTTACAGGCACAGCCCCCACCTCGCTGCCCTGCTGACGGAACCTCACCGGCCAGCAGCACAGACCCAGCCCAAAGCACCGTTCATTCCTGCTTGTGTGTGTTTGCCCATCTATCAAATAAACTCTGATTCTGTACACCCCTGGTTCTGCTGCTTTTGGGTTCTCACCTGTACCATTACAGAACAATCGGGCCAAACATGGACCCAGCAGACAACTCATACCTGCCAGTCCTTACATCAGATGATTTTCTTTCTCTGGAGCTGCAAGCCCATTTTGACCGGATTAAGTTGTGAAGACTTTAAAAAAAATATGACAGAGCCACCTCCCAACCACGAGAGTGGCCGAGTTGAGGACAGAGATTTCCGCCACCACAAAGTCCCCAGAATTATCTGTCCGCACCACGCCTGTCTCACCTACACCCTCAGACCTGCCGGTATTTTACCTCTCCAGCCATCGGAATGGGCGTCTGGTTAACTGCCCCCTACAACCAAGACCATTAGACCATGGGTTTACCCAGTATGAGGTGGCAAATTCATTTTACTGCTTCCTTGGAATACGACTGGAAGAACCACCACCCACTGGGCGCCCTGCCCTGGATCTTGAATCATCTTTCTCCAGTGTTGGTCATGCACCCGTTTCAGCCCAGGAATCACCTTTCTGGGGGACGAGGCTGGCTATCTGGGTGCCTCCCACAAAGAAGCGATGCTCCAGGAGGCGCCACCAGAAGCCTCAGCAGCCACCAGTACCTGCAACGCACTGGTCATCAGTTTCCGCTGGGCGTCTGCCTTCAGTCCCAGAGCCACGTCAGTCCCGAGCCCCGGAGCTGCGTCGGACCGAACCATGCCTGACCTCAACCTCTGTGCCACACATTCCTCCAGTGCCCGTAGTGGGCCAGCTCCCAGTTCCGGCTGGGCACCAGCCTCCAGTGTCTGTGGTGCGCCAGCTACCTGTCCCTGAGGTGACGCCGCTGACCTCTTCCGCTCCTGTCCCTGAGGTGATGGCGCCATCGACATCTTCTGCTCCTGTCCCTGAGGTGATGTGCTGTGTGGTGGATACCGCGGCCATCACCTCCGGTCTTCATGTCTCCTGTCGCAGCTTCCGCCAGTGCATCCAGGGCTCCCGCTGCCGCCGCCAGAGCTGCCTCCGGTGCTCCCGGAGCTCCTGCCGCCACCAGAGCAGCCTCCATTTCCCTTCTTCGGAATAGCAAGATGAGGCAAACACACTTTGAATATGACATTGTGGAAAAGTCCTCCTCCCATTCCGTATGGAAGTGGTAGGTTTTTGGCTTCTTACTTGATCCAGCTCCCCCACTCATTTTTATACCCTTTCTTAAGTTTAGAAATAAATTACAGGCTAACTTGCTAGCTTGCTTGAATTTTGCAGCAGCTGCTTGGCGCTGTTGGACGCGCATGCAATTGGCTGGTCCTGTATGTCAATCAACTGACAAATGTCGTAGTGTGGACAGATGATAGGCCAAATCTGTATTTTTTAATGCCATGCAATTTACCCACATTATCATTGCAATCCACTGGTAGAACGTATTGGGCACCCCTGCCTTAGAGGGAGACTCCTGCAGAATAAATCCTGCAGCTGTAGCAGCAGTAAAGTGTAAAATATCATGTTTAGCTGTATCACCATTATGCTAGGCTAATGGACGTATTGCTAGTCGGTATGCTGACATGCAAAGCACAAGAGGAATGCTAATGAGAAGCAACCAGGATTTTCTTTGTAGAATACCTGATTGAGGGATATTTAACTGGTTAAGGTACATGTTTTCTACAGTGTATAGTTGCTTTGGCCTGAGTGTGGGTAGAAACATAAAGGACTAATACTTGATATGTTTACTGTATATACTCATTTTCATTTAAAAGGGCTAATGCATCCATTTTTCATTTTGATTATTTACTCATTTTCTGTATTTTTGCCAGTAAGTTTAAAAGGAGACACAAATATTCTAAAAATGAGATTGTGTGATTGTAGCATAGGCTTTGTTTGAACAGTTAACTCTACTAGTCACTTATTCATGAGTTTGTATTTGTTTAACATGTATTATGAGTTGAGAATGCTGTACTTTGTACTATGCATTTTGTGATGTATTCTGAAAGTCGTTGGATAAATGTTTTATATGAAGCAGAATAAACCCTGCAGCCGAGCTGTGCACAAACACGGACATTTTCTGTCTCTTGTTTAAACACAGACACCAGCAGGGTTTATGAACTCATCCCTCCCTGACACCCACCAGGCCAGGGGGGCAACACTAACAGCTCAGAGTGCAACACTCTCTGTAACATACCATAATATACTGATACTTGCGCAATTTAAAATGAATGGCAACTGAGTCGGAAAGTTTGGACAGTACTGTTATTTAATGACACAAAGTTTACAATCCCTCTGAAAAGAAGATCATATGACAAATTAAGATCAATCATAATCTAAGGCTGTGAGATCCCCTAGCACTACACTAATGTAGGCAGTATTAGACTGACATTTATGGAATAGATTAATTTATTTCATACAGAGAACAAGAAAAAGTTCTTTCTATTAGGTTCCAGATATTCACTCAGGCAGTATAAGTACCAAGTTTGATGCATCTGTTGGTGAGTTCTAGTGGACACTCTCACACACACAGATGGACACAGGTGATCCTGTTTGCCTTCAGTGCATATGGCAATTTCCATTAACAACCGAGGGACCACTTGCACTTTCATGGACCACAAGGTCAGAGAAGCAAACTGAAATATATGTCTGAACATGAGGAATGTCAAGCAGCATGCTCACTGTGGCTTCAGGGCCACAGATAAATGTGAATTCTGTGAATTCTACAGCAAACCAATCATCACGTTTTACACCATATACTACCCAGCCTAAAGTTAGATACCTCAGTACCACTGTTTATAAGGTACTCTTGATCATGTGCTTAATGTTGTTTAAATTAAACCAATTGATTACATTGGAATTGAGAAAACATCTCAAGTGAGCAAAAAAACCCAGGGTTGTAGCTAGACTTTTCTCTTTGGCAGTATATAGTCTGTAAATTTTTAGTGCAATATTTCCGAGATATGGCTGTCATCATTATCATTTGCTAACATTGTAATTCAAGAGATATTAACGCAAGGTTGTGACAAACACGATGATGATAAAACCTGACCTTTTTTTGCTAAGATATCTCAGCACAGTGACACTGCCGCTGAGTGAGCAGGGTTTTAATTAAACCCCCAAACACAAGAGCTATCGATAAAGTCTTCACAACTTAATGCCATGTGAGTTGCTGCCATGGATGTGAAGAGATTGGTGGGGTTATTTACACCATTGGGGCAGAGTTAATCTGCATTGACGCTCTTAGATCTCTAATCAAATAGAAAATACCACTAAATAATCCACCCAACCCTTGTGGGAAGGAGTCAGATGATGTCACCAGGTGAGACAGAGATATAGGGTTTATATTTGTTATTATTATGCACTCTATATTAGGGTTGGGCCAATGGATGATTCCTCATCCATTACCAATGTCTAGCACAATGTTGAAACCATCATTGTGACTCTGTAATTAGTTTTTGTTAGTTTCTATTGGGGTAATTATTTTTGCCAGTAGCCGAAATGTTATATTTAAGTGTTATATTTGTGTGAATATGTGCAAGAAGGCTGTTAGGACTTCCTCCATACTGACTGGATTCTAGATGCATAATCAAGTAAGTGGTTAACTTAAGTTGCGGTTATTGCTATGTTTATACATTTAATGCTGAGTGGTTTGTTTTGACTACATAGGTTATTACTAATTTCATTGAATTCATTTAATTTCAATTTAAAAGAGTGGAATTGTGGTGTGATTCCTGTTCAATATTCAAATAAAACATCAAACCCCATCCCTATCCTCATACTTGACCATATGCCAATGCAGAAGCTTTAAGCTACATCAATCACAAATCTGCATTTTTTACATAAATGCATAAGGCTGTGTGGTGTGAAGTGATTGAACACAGTAGCTAAAGCTGTATATGTGCTTTGTTCCTTTTCGTTGCCACCCCCACCCACACAATGTCATCATCCATCCTGACATTTCACTGAAGACACTGTCACAACACAGGCAGGTAATTGCAACTGCAATTGGCTAATTTGATGAAGGTATCCATGAAGGACAAAAGTACAAAAGACATCTACATCTACAATAAAGAGAGTGTTGTATCGTCATAACTTGAAAGCTTGTTCCCCAAGGAGGACGCCACTACTCCAAAACCTACATAAAAAAATAGACTTAAGTTCACAGCTGAGCTTCATGACAAAGAGCTTACTTTTTGAAGAAATGTTGTCTGGTCCAATGAGACAAAAATAGAACCGTTTGGCCATAATAATCAAGATTATGTCTGGAAGAAGGATCAGGCTTGTAACCCAAAGAACACCATCTTAACCATAAAGCACAAGTGTGTTATCATGTGGGGTTTTCCTGCAAGAGGAACTGGTGCACTTCATGAAACTAATACCAACAAGAAGGAGAATTCTGTAGGTTTTGCGAAACTTTGTCTGAACTGAAATCAGCCAGGAAGCTAAAGCGAGCACACAAATGGATCTTTGAGTTGGACAATGATTTTAAGCATGGTAACAAATAGTAAAAACAAGGCCACTAAAATCTCCCCTTGCTTGGTTATCAAGGAAAATGTACAGATCACACATTTAGAAATGTCAAGTCAAACATACAAACATCAACTAGCATGAAAAAAATACAAAAACTTAAAAAAAGATGCTATACAAAAACATTTTGCATGTTTTACACAGTACTTCTTTCTGCTCAGTGTCACTAAATCCAAAATTTCACCATACAACAGAGGTTGTTTTTAGTTCTTATTTCCATTTCTGCAATTACATCACCCTAAATCCTCCTCAATCTGGACCTTTAAATTGCAGCATTTTGCCATTATATAATTGTACAGGTATATACAGGTATCATATTGTAATTACAATTGTGATAGGATTAATTATGCAGCTCTACTGTCAACAGCTCAAACCACTGACCAATTAAATCACTCAAAAAAATGAATCAATTGTGAAAAAGTTTTCAGAGTTTGAATGTGTTCAGCCAAGGTGTATGCAAATTTCTGACCTCAACTGTATATGTACTGAACTAGTGTACACACAATAACCTTCTTTAATACACTTACCCTAACATACCTACCCTACGTTAACCAACAGCTCACTGTTTAATCACCTGAATGTAGAAGTAATGAGAGTGACATTTCCATGACTACATGTGAGATGAGCCACAGACCACAACCAGAGCAATGTAGTACTAATACACAAAAATAAACTCTCAGCACAGAATGCACAAAAACTGAATACAAAACCCTTTTGACATTTTACCTTGTTAATCAAAAATATCCAAAGTAGTAAAAATCTAAACACATGCTGTAAACTAAACACTCATCCAAAGGCATTTTATGGGCATAATATGTAAATGGAAACTAATCGGGTGTGGCACAACCAGCCAAAAATACTATGAATTGTGGCAGAAATACTGCAGTAAGATATGGACATCAAACAGGAAAAGTTTTTTGCTTTGATGTCCAGGTACTGTTTTCATAGATAAAACAGTTCACAGTTGTCCTGTTCAAAATGAGGCAATGTTCACATGCTCTATACTGGCAGAAAAGAGCTATAACTCCATTGTCCATTTTCCTATGAAACCAATCACAGTCTGAAACCAGGTAAGAAAATCAGGGGGTGAGTCTTTGATTTTTCAATACACTGTGGTTTGTATGCATATTTCTTGGTTTATTCATATCTCCTATACAACTGTGAGAGCCTTAAGGCCAAAACCTCTGCTGAAAGGATTAAGTTCAAAGGCAAGCGAGAAAATTACTCACAGACTCAAAGTCTTCAGCCGTGCAGTGGGCCTTCTTAAAGTGACAAGACTTCACCATGTCCCACAGGCAGTGAGCTGAACGGTCGTACAGCTTTTTCCAGTCCAACTGGCCACAGCAAGGAAGCTCTGCTTTGGTCCTATTGAAGAGGTATTTGAAACTTTCTCTATTCACCTCAAACATACTGCCTGTGATATTCCCTATATGCTCTGCAGGTATAATCCTGATCTCTCTCAGATATTCTGTGTCACTAGTACTGAGCGCAGAGTTTCTAAGAGGATTTACGTTACAGAATGTAACAGCATGAAACAATTTCTCTGATGCCACCATTTCCTCGAGCTTGGTAATATGATGCAACTTTAAGTAGTACACAATCCCACTAATGCCGTGGTAGACAAAGAAACAGACATCCCCGATGAAAGCAAAGGTCCAGCAGCAATGCTGGACTGGAGAGGATCCCTTGTTGACAGCATGCACCAGAGCAAGGAGAGAGGTTTTTCCTGCAAATTACTTTCTTTTAAAATTGGATAGGAATGGCTTGGGCAGTGGGGCAGCCCTTGGTCAGTGGCCCCAAAAAGTGAGTCTGTTATTGTGCAGTTCATATTCATCTAAAAATACAAGAATGTATTGGCTTTTTATAGGAAACACTGGGCCGTGGCAGAAAACAAAGAAGGAGGGCTTTTTCATTCAAATAGATTATATCTACCATAACAAAACCTCTTTTTATCAACTATCCATCTCACACAAACAGGAAGCCAAGTTCAAATCTATAAAGTCCATTATGAGAAATAAAAGCAAAGTTCAAGCAAAATGGAAGTTAATGAAAGCTCCCATTAAAAGCTTTCTTTTGTCTGAGGGGGATAGAGGAATTTCTAATGCAACTCTTTCCCACTGTTCTTGATAAAGAGGTATGAAAGGTTCAGTGATCGACAATTCAGTTTAATTTCTGTGCCTCAGCAGCAGCACATTTGAGAGGATTCTAAATGCAGTTTAATGGTGAAAGCACAGCAGCAAAACAAACTGTTGTAATGGTCTTCCTGAAAACAATGACAGTAAAACACTGGCTCATTAGTGAAGACTAAGAGAAATACATTAACAAAATACTAGCAATACCTACATGAGTGCAGGTGTGTTATGGCACCTCCTAGGGGGAATGACAACGTGACATAACCAGGTGTTATCTCTCCTAATCACACTGTACACTGCAGTTTAATAACTTCTTGAGGAAAGTACTTCACTCGGAGTCTCAGAAGTAGATTTACCGTGGCTTTTTTAACACTGATCAAGAAAAAAAAAGAGTCAAAACACACTTTCAAGTGTAGCCACAAATCCTCTTTTAGATTGAGATCTGGTACATAGGATTGCGGGGACTATGAGACTGATTATCGACGGTTGAGAAGACAACTCTTTGGTTTTTCCTCTGACAACATGAAGGTGATCTCTGAGAAAAAAACAAACTCAAACATCTTCCTAAAACACTGTAGAAATGTATTATTGTTCCTCTCCCTTAGTATTCAGTACTGTAACAACTATAAAGAAAGACATTTCTCTATCTTCCTGTTCTGCAAGTCCAACTGTTCCAACCTGCTAAGTTCAGCGCTGGAACCAATTGCCTATTTAAAACTGCAGGAGTGCAATGAGGAACTAAATAAATAATCAAGTAGAATAATAGATAAATACATTTGAAAATACAGCTACATGCAGGCTGTGGAGGCAGAAGAACCCTCCAGGTTTTTCAGGGAGTTATGATCTTGTGGTTTCCCATACTGACGTCAGCAAGAGACAGTCACATTTCGCCAGAAACAAACACTAAAATGTCTTTTCCATGCAGCTGAACATGCATAGACTCGACACCAGCCAACACAAGGCTGTGGGATTTAACCCATCTTAACCCAAGTGTTGGATAATTATCTGTAGCTTCATCATGACTAATGGTCCGATGCCAAATTTCTTCACATTGTCATTTGATTCACTGTTATCATAAAAATCTCAATTATAACAGTTTTAAATTTTGCAATCAGAAGTGAACTGACAAAAGTAAAATGGGATGCTGTCACGTTCATAAGCAATCAGTATAATCACCATTACTTCAATGTCCAAAGAAAACCGTTCAGATTGAAATGAAGTCATTTGAACATTATTAATTTGAAAGGAGACCAACAATATTAAAGCACAACTCAGATGCAGTTTACATAGTTTGTTCTGGGATGTTAACTTGTGAAAATACATTTTCTGCTGCACAATTTCAGAAATGTAAATTGTCTCCCTCTAATTGTTCCTGAAAAAGCCCAGGGCTGTCTCTTAGTGACTTCACAGATCACAGATTTAATTAGGTTGTCTACCAACACTGAGGGAAAAGTTCACCAACAACATGACACATCACTGCCGTTTTAGGAACAGACTGCCCCTATGACATTTAAAACATGTTTTAAAAAATCTACGCTTAATCACTGCACTTAGAACTTTCAATTATCATCATTCTATTATATTATTTGTAGCTTAAGCTACAAAACTGCACCATTTCCATGTCCCAACTCTTATCAGTTTCTCTATCATAATTATCAATTTTTTAATGCTGCTTCCTTCTTACGTTCCATTGTATAACTCATTCAATGTCAAGCCATCAGTGGTCATAAACATACACTACAGCATGGCCTATTTGACTAGGCAGTGAGAAAATAGAGAAAAAATTATAATCTGTAATCTTCTTAGTGTTTGTTTATTACAGCTGCATTGTATAAATATTAAAATCACAGGATGACAATGGCTGTTCATTAAACAGTGATAATGATTTTTTAATCTCTCTCGATTTGAGTTTCTCCATAACGCTCCAAAATTACCCTGAACTAGCTGAGCAGAAGCAGCCAGGGTTTTTACCTCTTATCATCCCAAATAGAGAGAAAAAACATGTCCTTTTTATATAATTACTTTCAGAGAATTAGAAAACCCCGCTAATTAATATTTTCATGTCTGTCCATAATAATAAAACGATGGATTAGATGAATACCCACCCCCAAAAATCAGCTTAACATACTATAAATATATGTAAACAGATGCATAATTTGACAGCATTAAGGGAAAAAGTTGTTTGAAAATATATTTCTGATTTTTTTTTTTTCTATATTCTTGCACATACATACTGGCGTTTCAAAAAACAGGGGGATTGTATTTATAGTGCAAATGTACCTGGAGATTTGGCACAGTGTTAATAATGATCAATAATGATTAAATGTGCCCAAGTGGCAGGCAGAACATTAACAATACGGTTATTTAAGAAACAACTTTTCTTTTCTTTCCTTTTCACATTTCTCAAAACTAAAATGTGAGTCAATCTGCTGTTGTGAATCCTGTCAGAACCATAACTTTGCCAAAAGTACAACTCCAGTATCATGAAGACTACCATCTAGTCATCAGATTTCTTGGCATTTGGAAAGGTGAACAAAGACTTTAAAACTGATGCTGGATTATTATTTCTGAAACATGAATGTGTCACAAGCTGAAACATGGTTACAGCTGGATAAATAAACAAAATGAAAAGTTCTTTGGTGCATTTTGAAATTTCACTTCAGTAGCAGATTCAAGTATTATGAGTAAATGTGACTGCCTTTTCTCCTTATACTAGGTGTGTATCATGATACCAAATTCACAGTTGGGTATCAACCTGAGTTTTGGGAGGAAAGTTGTAGAGTAAAGGTTTATTTTCCTCATTGGCTAAAAAATAATATGGATGCACTTCTGGTGCCTGTCATGTAATGTGCTGCCAGTTAAGTACAATGTTCACTTCAAGTTTAATTTAATACATTCAACAATATAATCTGGCTATTTTCAACCCTTTGTTGTTCTAGATCATCATCTGAAGTGTTATTGTCCATTTTAGTCATGGCAGGTGTGTCTTACTTTTTCAGCGAAACTGTCATTTGTAGAAACTCACAAGTACGACAGGAAGACAACATTTACACAATAAAAGCTCTGTTAAGCATTGAATAGATTCTATCCACTGAAACTCTGGAGGGCTTTTATTTTGTAGCGGTAGAGGAAGTTTAGTGGGTTTTTTGTTCGTTTTTTTTAAGAAAAAAGCATATTGCAAAAGAAAATTGCAGTGCTTTTAACATCACAAACCGGAGCGGATGAAATGGAGATTTTGTGCTAATTATGACCATTTCTACTCATTGTACAGAGGAAATTATAAATAAAGGCCTGACTCTAATAAAAGCCTCCTTCAAATAAAGGCCTGGTGCCTCCTGCAGCTGAGAGAAACAAAGGAAATATGGTACTTTACCTTTAAAAAATTAAAACATTTAAGTGTCTAATTCAGACCTGGGCATCAT
>JAPQRN010000015.1:22334380-22350252 GCA_037367275.1 Coranthus polyacanthus
GATATGGATGTACTGCCTCGATGGCCTGTTGATGGTGAATGATCACCATTGTAGATGATCTATAATCATCTACAATTCTTTGATAAAAGCAACTCAAAATGTAGCATCTTCCCCTCTCATATACACGTGCATCCATAAGGTAACCTTGTAGAAAACAGAAAACAGGAAAATTCCACGTCACAAAATTGACACAGATGTAAAAATGCATAAGCGCCTTAGCCTGTTTCAAGGCCTTATTTCCTTTTCTGGTAACAGTGTGCCTGTACTGCCACACCTTGACCTCTGATCAGCTCATAACACTAAGATGTGTCCTCATCTGAGATCCCAGTTAAACACACGCTGACCATAATGCACCCAGCCACAAGAGACTTTCCAAAGGCTAAGAGGAACACTTTGACTTTCCTCACGCTCCATTTACACCAGACCTTTTATAATGTACTCACCGCCCAGTGTTAAACACAACACGGCAACAAATATGTCATGGGAATACAACACAGCGAACACCGACAATATAATGCAGCGTGACAAACTGTCTGACAAAAACTACATTTTAGAGGAAATTTTACATCTGTCAGTTTTGTTTGCAGTTGCAAAATATTGTGCAGCGTTCACTCCTAGTACACAATATATACACCAATCAGCCGTAACAGTCTGACCACTGACAAGTGAAGTGGTAATAATGTTGATTATGTCGTTACAGTGGCAGTTGGTTTGATTTATTAGGCAGCAAGTGAACATTTTGTCCTCGAAGGTGATGTGTGGACAGCATAAGGATCAGAGTAACTTTGATGAGGGCCAAATTGTGATGGCTGGGTTTAGAGCATCTCCGAATCTGCAGGTCTTGTTAGGTGTTCCTGGTCTGCAGGGGTTAGTACCTACCAAAAGTGGTCTAAGGAAGGACAACTCGATCTCATTCTAATCGAGCATCTGTGGGAACATAATATACATTATGACCACCTGCCTAATACTGTGTAGGTCCCCCTTTGGCCGCCAAAAAGCTCTGACTCGAGGCCTGGACTTCACAAAACCTCCTGAGGGTGTTCTGTGGTATCTGGTACTGAAATGTTAGACCTGCAGTTTTGGAGATGCTCTGGCCCAGTCATCACCATCACAATCTGGCCCTGGTCAAAGATACTCAGATCCTTACGCTGCCCATTTTGCTGCTTCATCAACTTCGAGGACTAAATGTTGACTTTCTGCCTAATATATCCCACCCACTGACAGGTGCTATCGAAATGAGATCATCAACATTATGACCTCTTCACCTGTCAGCGTCATAATGTTAGGGCTGATCAGTGTACATAAATAAGAAGCATGATCCTCTCAGTGTCCTTTTTTAAAAACCTCAATAAAAAGTCAACAGTTCTGTTTTCAGTCCATTCAATACCAGTAAAACAGTCTTTAAAATACCATGGGATGGATTTCACCTCTGTCCCTCTGGTGGTTAATCTGTTTCATCTCCCCTACTTGCTTCACTTAAAAAAAATACCTTACCAACTTTTACAAACTGCTTTTTATTAATACAGTTTTCAAGTGTTTTTGGTTTCATTGGTATTTTTTTAACTAGAGATCTGAATGTTGAATATTGTTTCATTTTCCAAGTGATCATTTTCTGAGTGGGCCAGGTCAGTATTGTTAAAGGATAACTTGTTCTCAGTGCTTATGTGGTAAAATAAAGGAAATAAATGCATATTTAGTTCTGGGAGTAGACTACTAGAATTAGCATTAAAATGTACAGTTCAGAAATGTTTTTTATTTTTAACTGCTGTGCCATGCAGACCCTCACCTCAGTCTCTGAATCTGATTAGGAATATGAGAGTGAACAACAACCTTAGCAACAACAATAACAATATTCTCTACGTGCTTATTGTGTGAAATGATGGTGTATTTAACCTTTTAATCATAGGCTGTCAGTTCTGTATTTACTGTTATTAACAGTCATACAAGCGGACAGAAGCTGGTGCATGTTTCATCAGTGTCATTCATACTCTATGCATATTGCGCATGAACATATAAATCAGCATCGATGACAAGCTGATCTTCGCTTAAGAAGAAAACCACATTGCAAACAAAGCGTTTTTGACTGAAGTCTGAGCTTTTGTCTCACAGGGATTACTTCGACATATGTTCATCTGATTCTATTGAAAATCTGACCAGATTTTAATGGCATCACATTATTACTGATATGGAGAAGAAAAAAAAAGAGAAAAGAGATGAAAAACCATAAAATGCCTCCTGTACACACCCTCATCTGTGCTCCTCAAAGCTAAACCTGAACTATGTTTCCCCCTGAGAACACAGAAAATACAGAAAGTGGCAAGCTTTAAACAATTAGGATACAGAAGTATGTTTCACCGCTATTGAATTGGAACGCCTCTTTGAAACAGTAATATTGTTTTTAACATTGATGAGTATCCAATTAGAAAATGTAAAAGAAGCTCTAATGCAAGTTCCTGTAATGGTTTAAGGCATGTTTCTAAAGCAGTGAGGCACCTGAATAACAAATGAAGTACACAGTACCTAAATATGAAACCTGAAATAAACACATGATGAATAAAAATGTTCATTAACTTGTTTTTCCATTTCAGTGAAGGACAGATTGTGAACAGACTTGATTAAAATACATTATGCTGCAACTTCAGTATCACAATTTACATCGCTCTTTAATAGACACTCTTGTTGCAGTAATTGGAACAAAAGAGTTGAAATGATCATGAGTGCTTGAGGGCTTAATAAGTAAATCTTAATGTGCTGTATCCTTAAATTGGAACACTTCCTCCAGTGATTGCACGTTCACAATTTAAGTATGTGCTGCTGCTGGTGGTTATATGGTGGTCTCAAGGACCCCCTGCTAAGTTCACATTTTAAAAGGCAACATTGCTTGATTGCAATGTAAATCTTAAACCCACTGATTTATACTCTTACTAGTCATAATTGGGCCCAACAATAATGACACTGAAAGGTTTTAATCAGACTCACACGAGTAATCATGTCTTAAAATTCACCACAGTCCGCATTTTTATTTCCTAATAATTCTTATTCCGATGCTGAAATAACAAGTTTAAAGTTTCGTTAAGGGTGCCCTTGAGAAATAGAGCGTGGTCATCTATAAATTATTAGTTTTTCACCATATTACATCCAAGCAAATATATTACACTAGTGTCTAAAGTAATTTTACAGTTCGGTAAAGTTAATAAAAAAACAATATAAACCTCTGGCACAACAGCACTTTTCAAGGTGAATCAACACGTGTGATTAGCTTCTCTCTAATGTGGCTGACACCCAATGATGCATAAAGGCTGGAGGGCTAATATATAAAAATCTATCTTTCAAAACTATTTAATGAATGTCCCATATCTTCTTTTTTGACATCCTATATACAGTAACTCAGAGGCAGTGCCAGCGTGGGTCCAGCTGCATCCTTCATCATTCTTCATCAGTGACAGTGAGGAGACTGAGCACGAGGAAGATTAACTAGAGAATAATTTGGTTTTTGAAGCTGCGGTTGAGGTCTTTGTGTGGGAGGACGATCGAGTTGAGTATAATCACCTCAGAGGGGATGCTCACATTACAACCTGAGGAGATAAAGCAAGGGTGAGTTTAGTCAGTGCAGTGCAGTACCAAGAGAATACATTAGTTCTGTATCTTACTCCTGGTGCATTTGGATGTGATATATACTGTACCCCCCGCCTCGCTTTCATTGTGTCTCAAATCACTCACGACTCTCTATATCTGCCTTTCCCAAACTTAGTTTGGGAATGGGTCGTTATTGGGTCGCCAATTGTCAGAGTAAAATACATAACAATATGAATTCATTTTCCAAATTAAAATAGCAGAAGAGTAGTCTCTGGGTGAGTTTATATATGTCGACAAGATGTGTCTTGTAAAACAAGTGACTGCATAAATATTCACCCCGTTTAAAGTGACTGACCTAATTCAACAGAGATCCAGCCAACTGTGCTAGTGCTAGTAGTCTCACAACTAGTGAAACAGAGATCACCTCTGTGCAGTGAATGTGTCTCAAGTGATTTTATTATAGACACCTGTTTCTGGAAGGTCCAGTTAGTGTTCAGTATTCAGTTAGAATACAATTACACCATTTAGACAAAAGAACACTCCAAACAACCCCTGGAGTTCAGGTAAATCCATCATTAAGAAATGGAAGGAATACAGTACGTGTAAATCTGCCTAGAGCCGGATGTCCTCACAAACTGAGCGACTGTGCAAGAAGGAGACTAGTGAGGGAAGCCACCGAGACTCCTATGATTACTCTGAAGGAGTTAAAAGCTTCAGCAGCTGAGATGGGAGAGACTCTGCATACAACAACTTTTGGCCGGGTTCTTCACCAGTGAAAGCTTCATGGGAGAGTAGCAAAGAGAAATTAAATCTGGACTACAGTTCACTCAAAGGGCATGTGGGAGAATCCAAGGTCAACTGGAAAAACACCAAAACAAATTTTTTTGGCCATCAGACAAGAGACTATGTTTGGCACACACCAAACACTGCACATCGCCACAAACACACCATCCTGACCGTGAAGCACGGCGGTGGTAGCGTCATGCTGTGGGGATGCTCCTCAACACCAGGCCCTGGAAAGCTTCTAAAGGTAGAGGGTAAAATGAATGCAGCAAAATACAGGGAAATCCTGGATGACACTCTGATTCAGTCTGCAACAGAACTACGACTTGGGAGAAGATTTATTTTCCAGCAAGACAATGACCCAAAGCTTACAGTGAAAGCTACACAGAAACGGTATAAAGACAACAAGGAGAATGTTCTGGAGTGGCCGAGTCAAAGCCAAGACCTCAATTCAATAGAGAATTTGTGGCTGGACTTGAAAAGGGCTGCTCATGCCCAATCCCCGAGCAATCTGACAGGGCCTGAGCAGTTTTACAAAGCAGAATAGAGTAAAATTGCAGTGTCCAGATGTGAAGCCTGATTGAGACCTGTCCACACAGACTCCGTGCTGTGATTGTGGCCAAAGGTGCATCGACTAAACACTGACTTGAAGGGGGTGAATATTTATGCCATAACTTGTTTTACATTATCTATTTTTAATTAATTGACATTACTTTGTAGAAATTTGTTTTCACTTTGACATTTTTCTTTTCTTCAAAAAAAGACATATTATTGACCATGATTTATATTGACCATTTCTATATACCATTTCTATATAATTTTTGTCTTGTCATATCTCTACATTCCACATAGGTCGACATATAAAACTCAACCAGAGACCACTCTTCTGCTATTTTAATTTGGAAAATGAATTCACATATCATATTGTTATGTATTTTACAATATTGACCATGACTCCATTTATAAAAGCAAACAAAGGGGAAAACATTCAAGGGAGTGAATACTTTTGCAAGGCACAGTAAGATAAAAAATAATGTAAAAGATGCAACAAGACATTAAAAAAAACTCTCCGAAATAATAAAAATGTGTCATTATAGCCATTCAAGATGTATTTTTCTAAATTTGGGTCCAGAGGAGACCCAAAAAAGATTTTTTGGGTCCCGAGCTGATAAAGTTTGGGAACTGCTGCCCTGTATAATAAACACTCCATGTGTTGTCCATTTGCGTCATAACTGATTTTCATGCTTGTAAAAGGTGATACATTGCATTGTGTACATGCCATGGGCACTACTTCATAATGCATTGTAGGATATTTTGAGTCAACTACAACTAGGGTTGAATGTATTGCACTATGCATTCGGACACCACTACGAAACTCGTTATATAGTGGACTATATAGTGACTAGTGGCTGATTTCAGACACAGCCTTGATTTTGAAGAACATCATAGAAAGAAATAGAGAAAATCTATTATGAAGTAGAATTCCAGAGGATTTTACTTTAGAGTCAAATAACTTAGGAAATATAAAAAATGATGGTTCATCCACTACATTTTTAATTTCAGAGAACATTTGCTGAAGAGAAAAATACACATTTTGAATCCTATTATAATGAATATTTTAACAATCCATATGAGGATTGCGGCTTTCAAGTTTAAGGTCAGAGAATGTTTACCGAGAATAGTAATCGAAGGTGTGAGTTTCCCATCTCTGAAGAGGGTCTCACTATCAATCTTTGCATATGGATCATTGGGGTTGGGGTCACTTGGGGTTCCTTCGACTCTCGCCCACTTGCCAATGGTGCTATCCCATCCTACAATGCTGTTCAGAACACAGCAGTGGTCCTTCATCAAAAGAAAAAAAAAAAAGACATTACAACTTAATAGATTTAAGCATTCATGAAAAGACAACTATAAAAAGACTAAAACATCGAAGTGTTTAAGGTAACCAGATGCAGAGATACAATTCCTAAAAGTGGAAAAAAGTGTGGACATGGCTAATACTTGGTGTTTATTTAGAAGTACATCTCAAATAACAAATTGCCACTGTGGGCAATTATGCAATGAAATCAATAATTCAGCTGCAATCTAAACTCATTTTAGAGGCACAGAGTCATCACTGGAGACATGAGATGGAATTATACCAGCCTCCAAATCGTTAAAAATGACATCTTTGTGAGAAGCACAGGCAACAATATTTCTGGTGGAGAATTAATTCAAGGGAAGTCACTGCTGAAGTGTGGATAATGTTACTATTAAAACGTTAATATGTCACCAGCAGCAAGTGAGCGGATTAATTTGACTTGGACTCTATTCATTTGTTAAATTCAAGTTGCGTTCCGTATATTCAGTTCAGCGTTTTCAAAGGAAGATAACTAACGATTTTAAAAATGGTATTCGTGATTCATGACAGGCCGTGCCGAACACCATGGCTGAGCTGCAGTGCACCTCATTTCCACCACAGCACATTCGAAGACAAAGTCTCTCAAGAATGCAGGGGAGGAAAAAGCCCTTGTGCTTTAAAATGTGCACAAAATAAGGTCTGATACAAGCTAAGGCTGAAAAAATGGGAAAAAAGACAGTTTCCCCTCGTACATTATGACTTATTGTAAAATACAGCACATTAAAAGAGGCTTACTTGTAGAGTTGCACCATGGAGGATGATGGATTCACGCACTCTGACCCCGGCACCGATAGTCACTCCGGTGCCAATGGAGACATTGGGACCCAACTGCACAGAGGAAAGGACATATGACCTGAGAATGAATCATCAGCTGGTCTTTCCTACACAGGGTTTCTGCAGGTTTCCAGTATTTGTGACTATTATGAATGTCATTTTAGAATTATCTCATGTTCACACTGGACTGGAGTATGAAGGATAGAAAGAAAGAAAGCTGGAGTCTTTGTTGATGATCCTGATGTGAATACAGAATAATACTGGGTGATTGCAGGCCTTTGCTGGTGGCTTTTCACAGCGTTATGTTTTTGTGATTTCCCATGTGAGTCTAATGCCTTTTTATCCAAACTCCCTAATTTGAGAAGCAGGCGTCAAATTCATTATCGTCAACAGGCTTTCATCCAAACATTAAATGTGCCGTTCAGATGTTGTTGAACTTGAACTTGATGAAAGAAATGTTACCAGACACAAGTTTTAACTTGTAAAAGTAGTTATTATTTTGATGAGAGCAGCTCCAGTACATCACAACACACTAGCTGGGTGTGATCTGAAAAATTCTTACCAGGCACAGTTTGCATTAGTCAATATTGGTTCCACGTTGTTTTCATTTTGTAGTTCTGTTACAGGGTGATCAATATAAAATGTCCCCAAAAACACATTGAAAAGTGAGACTGAAGTTAATGCAACTTTGTAGAAATAATATTTACTTCAAAATCCAGTCATTTTTTTAAAGACCAGACAAAGTCATATTTAAGGCATTTTAAAGACTAGAATTCAGATGGATGATGAGATTTCTAGGCTTTTTTCTAGGCCTGTGAAAACTGTGCTAAAAGACCAGAGCGATCCAGTTCTCTAATAACAGCTGCTTATGTTTCTCAAAAGGGTGTGCTGTTAAGTCAGGTTTGATTTAATCTGCTGTATCTACGGTGCAACATTTGGAAGGATTCTTACCATAGCTGTGGGGTCAATATTGGCTGTTGGATGAATATAGACATTACCTAGAAAAGTGAGAGTAAAAATGAACTGACTTGTTACCAATATAAGGAAGGAACAAAGTTCTAACAGGCTGATGAACGTTACCACTTATTTTCGGCCCTCCCTCCTTATTTGAGGCCAGTCGTTCAGGGTGAGTTGTGTGATACTGGTTGAGGTACAATCGACTCGCGTAAATTGCAGACCTGAGAAAAGGGGGGGGGGATTGTCAGTTTCTTTGGATTAGAAGAGTAACATATGGTCCTGGTTTAAGCTCAACACACATTAATGTTTAGTAAATTTGTAACTTCTTTTAAGGCTAGGTTTTAGTGTTGTAGTACTTGACATCTGTCAAGTGCATTTTTACTCGATCCTGGACAAAGAGGACTCTGGATTTTATTTCAAGACACGTCAACACCACAACTGGAGGGATATAGCTCAAATTCTGGTGCATTTTCTGATTTATCTGTTATCAATACTGTGGTTTGAAAAAAATCATTTCATTTCTTTTAGGTCTAAAACTTTTTGCCAATTCTTTGCCATATCTATCTGTAATATTTGAAAAACTTGGCTGCCATAATACTCTTGTTGATTATCTAGACTGGTCTCAGTCTTGACCCCTCAACGTCTTGGTCTTGTCTTAGTCTCTACACTCTGGTCTTGGTCATGACTTGGTCTCGGTTTAGACGGTCTTGACTACAACACTACCAGATTAACGTACTCCACTCCAGTGTCTGTCCTCTCCGCTTGACACTGGACACACTGCATGTACTGTTTGACAGCGTTTATGACATATGCACTCACCCCGCAGATTTAATCTGGCTCCAGAAGCTGAGGGTTTTATATACGTAGAGTTTGCTCTGTCCTGCCAGTGCAGTGAAAATGTCCTGTTCCAGCCTGATGGCCTCCGCTCGGTGCCAGCCATTGGTTGGCTCCTCTCTGCAAGAGACAGGTCTTCAGTTTATGGCACAAACCAGGGCCAGCAACCTCACTCAACTTCTCATTTCTGTGATTCTTCAAATTCCTAGTTTGTGAAAAACCGTCTCAGTGGCTTCACAACCTCCAAAGTCCTTTACGCTAAAAAGAGAAACATGGACCTTCTGCCCTACAGTCCACCCTGCAGAATTATTTAATTATTTAACTGGGGCACTGGAAAAAAAATGTAAATGCATCAATAACTTTGATGGTGTCAGTGTTGGGTTAAAAACCAAAGCTGCTTTCCTAGTAGTGATCCAAAAGTTAAGCGGAAGACTGTACATGTTCCATATTAATCAGGGTCTCTGACATAGTGTATTGTGGCAGCCCCAAGATGAAACAGACTCTTAAATATTGATGAAAAGAATATTTTATAAGATTTGCACCCATAATCGAAGTTTTACTAAAAAGGGAGGGGAGGTGGTTCGAGGCAATGTAATCCCATTGGGATTATGCAGTATTACCCCTTTAGTTTATAACAAGTATCTCTGATGTGTTAGAAAACTGCAGATTCAGTGCCTAGTTTGCATAAGTGGTTGTGATGTTAAAGGGTGAATGGTGCACAGTGTGCTTTGACCCTCTGTAATAAAACTGAAGTGGGTGCTATGTATAAAAATGTGAAAAAAAGAGAACACAAAACAAATTGATGCATGTGTTGTTATCGATTGTGCGAGTGACCTGAGAATAGTATTTCACATGCACGTGGCTGTGATCAGACAGGAGGCATTTTGTAATGTAGACGAAGCACACAGAATTAAAAAAAAAAAAAAAAAAAGCAAAGTTAGGACTATGCCAACTAACCGGGAACAAGAATTCATGAGGTACTAGAACATGACATTATTCACACAAGTGACCAAGCCTCATATTACACTACACTTTGTTCTATGAATATTTACTTCATGTGACTGCCGTCTTTAGGGTTGAATAAGGCAAACTGCACACCACTGCCTCACTGGTCCATTTCCAGTAACAAACAAAACAAGAAGAAGCTATATCCAAATTGTGAAATAACAGCAATTGAAGAAAAAAAGTGCAGAGAAGAGGTTGAAGGCGACATACACACAAAGCATTCTATGCAATCTCAGCCTCACCAGGACTCACACCATACAGTAAGAGCTCTAACCACACCGTGCACACCTAAATATACCGACTTACCCATCGTATGGATATCTGATGTGTGAGGAAACAGAAATCATGGGAGGAAGGAGGAGGAAAGGGGAAAAAAAGACAAATGAAGAGAACAAAAGAAATGGAGTAAATGGTATTCACATGCGTTACCACACACCGATCCCAACAGGGTGTGCTTCAACTCACAACAACATGTCCTGCTGATTCTTCTGGAAGACGGCGCCGATGTGCTGGAAGATGTCTGGGTTGAAGAGGTATATACCACAGTTGATGATGTCACTCACGAATGTGCTTGGCTTTTCAACATAATGCAAGACCTGAAGTTTAAAAAAAAAAAAAAACGAAGAAAAAAGTTATGCTTCTTAATGTTCCACCTTTCTAAATCACTCACTGAGTATGTTTACATGCACAATGATACAATAAAAAAATATTTTTAAACAGGGTATGAACAGCTACATGTAAACAGGAGTATGACTGGAATATTCATTTTCAGCTTATTCGGAATTTTGGTCTTTTTCAGAATGAGGGGGGGGGGAAATGAATATTTTGTGCATGTAAACATGGTCATTGTGTAAATTCAACAAGAAGGGTTACCTCATTTGTTTCCTCATTTTCAACAATACAACCATAATTCATGGACTGCTTTCTGTTCGCCTAATAAGAGAAGAATGTACAACATACAATCAATCCAGTTCTGTGTTGTCATATCAAAGAAAACAGAAAATGAACAGAAAAAAAACACTTTAGAGTTTTAACACATTTTACAGTAAAAACTGGTGACTGTAACAACTGTCAAACCTCACCGTTGTTGCGAGGATTACAAAGCTGTTTGGTTCTCCGTGTTCCTTCTGAAAGCTGAGCATCTCGGTGAGAGGAAATGCCGAACAAACATCAGCATTCAAAACAAAGAAAGCCTCTGGACTGCCTGAGACAATCTGATCTCTGAAGTGATAGATGCCCCCTCCAGTGCCCAGGGCGGCGTACTCCTGCAAATACCTGCACCACAGAGTCAGGAAGAGCAGCATTCCAGCATTTACTTACCAACAGTGATGAAACACAACAAGAAAAACCCCATCACTAAAGCAGAAAATGTTTAGTCAAGGAGAGAGGAGCAGTCTATTAAGTAGCTCTGTTAGAAACGCATTACATTTGTATTCTATACTGCTCTGACATTCCACGCAGAGCATGTAGTGTTGGCAACTCATTACATATAAGGCAACCTGTTTACCTTATTTTGAACTGTGTTTACCTGATAGAGATTTTGAATTCCTGTTGTGCATTAAAGAGGAATCTGGTCAGTTCTTCATTTGGCTGATAAAAGCCGATGAGCAGAATCTCCTTCATATTTGGTACCTTGTAAAGCAAGACTTTTCTTATCAGGCAGAAAATAACAAAACACCAAGCAGTAAGTGCACCTTGAAGGCCTATTGAAACAATCTGTTCGGCAATCAATAAAACGCTCACAGGAGTCATGTGGCATTATTATGAGACAGAAATTACACTGGTATTTCAAATTTATTTTAACACTAACACCACTCAAAACAAAAACAATAATAAAATCAGGGAAACATACGCAAGCCTACAGTAAATGCCTGTAATGAATCTAAAGGCCAAGCAATTAAATAGTTTTCTCACCTTTAAGGATATTTAACATGGTTAGAGTGTTGATCAGTGAAGGAGCCAGCGACATTAGCAGAACTAAAATCTCTTATACATTTGGCAAACTCTAGTACAACAGCTGATGAATGCACAGTATTGCAGAGACACCTACTTTGGCACATGCTTCGATGTGATGCTGCAGCATGGGCACACCAGCTACTGGAAACAAGGGTTTGGGAACTTCAAATGACAGTGGCCTGAACCTTGTGCCTGCAAAGAAACGTAGGTGATCAAGTCAGACCTTTTTTCTCTTGCTTTTTCTGTGCATTACGGATAAACAGTGCCTCTGCTTCTGTACAAGTGAGGACAATCTTATACAAATTTCTTTTAAATATTCCACATTTAAGGCTCTTCTTTAAGAGGAAGCGCGCCTTTAAGAAAAGACCAAGAGTAAGGGGTTTAACTGAAGAGATTATTGTGAGGTACGTGACTACTGTAGGTAATGATTAGTTTCATTGTGGATTATGATGATGACGTCCTAAAAAGCCTTGTTAGATCCACATCCCAAAGATATTCATTTTACCGTCATAGAGGAGGGGGGAAAAAAAATGTAATATTCACATCTTTAAGGTAGGGCGGCAAGATTTGGTGAAAAAGTCAAACTGTGATTATTGTAATTTGAGTCTACTTGCCTGGTTATCAGGGAAAATGCAGAGATTACTCATTTAGAAATGTCAAGTCAAACACACAAACTTAAATCAGCATAAAAATACAAAAGCTTTAAAAAAATGCTGTGACTTTCATTTTGCATGTTTTACGTTGTACCTCTCTCTGCCCAGTGTCATTAAATCTGCCGTTAAACCAAATATCATCGGGCAACAAAGATTATTTTTATTTTTACCATTTCTGCAACCAGATCACCATAAATCCTCCTACACATGGACATTTAAATTGCAGCCTTTGCTATTATAACTGCTCGGTCTGATATTGCAATTGCGATTAGTTGTGCAGCCATACTTCAAGGTAGTTTTCACAGTTTGAATGTATATTGAAAAATAAGTGATCTCTGAATTTAAATTAGTACTGCAGAGTGGACTAACTGAATGATGCCACCGCGTTAGTCCTGTAGTAAACATTCATTAATGAAAAGACTGCATTATCAATATGTAGAAGCTACGTTTACGAGACACGGAGGAGACGCTGAAAAGGTTCTTATAGTTACTAAAGGTGCTATTATTTACATGCTGCGCGCTAGAAAGTGTTGTAAAGACAAACAAATAACTTAATTCGGCTATGAAATGTTGTAGGTTGTGGGTTGTATTTGTTTGTGTGGTGGCTGTCAATATGCCACGTCAGTGATAACGATCCCCTCAGCGGGTCTGCGGCTGATTTGGAGCATTAGCTAGCAGCCTAGCCTCGCTTTAACAGCCGGTTCAGGGGGTGGGGTGGGGGCACACACACAAGAAATAGACCGATCCTCACCTTTCTGCGGGCCCCCAATTAAAATAACCGCTTTCAACATGTTGACCGGAGAGATTTGTGACAGCCCTGCAGCCCGAAGACTACTACCTACTAGTGCCTGCGCTTCAGCAAAAACTTCCGCATCCACTTCCGGCTTGTGACGTGTCGCGATCGCATGAAAAACACGGAGCGGATTCCCTCCAGAGAAATGGAGTCGAGATCCCGGCCCTGGAATGTTGTCACTAGTCAGACCCATGTGACAAACAACTAGAAAATTGTTAGTAATATGTAATAAAAATAGCACGGAGGCATTTACATTTACATTTTGCCTATACACCCATTCAATATCACTGTGATAAATGTGTGTGTCCTTTGTGTATTTGGCTAAATAGGGGAAGTTCAAACATATGATATTAGCCTAGGCTAGATTAATAATATAGGCCTGGTAAAGATGCTCTGACAATTTGTGTGATTTTAAAAAAAATTATTTCTAGGGCATTAACTCGCTGGTAGTAAAGAATTCAGAAAGAAATGAATCAGTATTACTTCTGATAAATTCAGTTTTTACCTTCCTCAGTGTAACAACATTCATAAACGGCCAACTGAGGCGGGAGCAGGACACAACACATTATTTAGTAATCCAGTTTGTCGATCTGATGATTTGGTACAATGCTTTGTCACCTTTTTTCTTTTATACTGGTTTTTCATGTGGATAAAGTAGGTTATACTCTTATTTAAGTTTAGGGAGGTGCAGTGAAACAGTGGGAGAAAAATAACTCAGCTGTCAGTTATGAACACGCATAAAGACAACAAATAACTCACGCACAGCTCTAATGGAGGAGTTTACTTTCATTTTTCCTCATTAAAACGTAACCTCAAGTAAAACAGTGTCCCATGTGGTGGTATTCGTAACTCAAACATATGCAAATGTGATGCAAATCTGCATCACACACAGTTAAAATTTTAGTCAACAATCACCAGGGGACAAGATACTTTGGTGCAAGCTCCTCTTCAGGAGCAACTAAGGAGTCTGAATTGCTTTTATATCTCCTCAAAAGCTTAAAGATTTATTCATTTCCATTTTGGCTCCTCCCCACCAAAAACAGATGGTGGAGTACTTCCTTTACAAAAAGGACATACAAACAAGCAACGAATATCCAAACGTGCATGGGAAGCACACCATGTTTATTTGCTGCAATAGTTTACCCCCCACTATTGTCACAGTATAAGAAAACATTTCATATATTAAAAATTATGTACAATTTTGGTTCCCAAAGATTTCAACAACATTAAAACATTGCTTGACATTTTAAATGAGCGCCACAGTCAGTCTCACGGCATATCCTCATACTATAATGAAAATAAAGGCTCTTGTAATTCAATCGTCGCATTCTTAAGTAATACACATTCTAAGCATCAGTCACACAAAAACCGATTGTAAAATATATCTTATATCCACTGATCGCTTCATCTGTCAGTTTAAAGATCCCTTCAGTCATCCCCTTTAACAGCTTTTCAGTCATGTTTCATACAGTTTCATGCATTCAGGTCCTTCACATATGTTTGATCTTATAGTGCAACAGCGAGAATTTGAAAAAAAAAAAGTTCTGCAAAAGTAATGTGCTCAATGGCAAATTTGAGAAAATGTTTTAAATCTGCGGTCCACTTGCAGATAATTAATATTCTTATTGTTTCTTGAATGCAAAAGATGTACATGAATCTTTTATTTGGGGAAAAATCCCAAAGTTCCATAAAGATGTAATATTATTTAATTTACATTAACTAAAAAAAAATTGGCTCCAGGATTCAGCAAATATAAAAAACTAAGGTAAGAGTCTAGTGTGCAGCCTTTTTCCATATCCTGTGCTGGTCCAAACACAAAGAATTAAAAGCGAGTAATTCCTTAAATTAATGGTACCGTTGCTTAATATTAAAATTAAAATAACAATGTCAATTAACATCAAATATTCAGAATCAAACGCCCAAGTCCAAAAGTCACCAAGGTAGTTCATCTTCAGCGGCACTGTAAATATGAAACCAGCATCCCAGTTTAGAACTCGGCCAAACTTAAACCAGACTGTGCAGTTAATGATACAGTACCTAATAGATCTGCACAATTTGGAAAAATAATGCGAAATCATATTGCAATTATTGTTAACAATATTGCGATTTGCACGTACTTACTTAGTTAACAAAGAAAATGCACAGTTTACTCATCTAGAAATGTGTATTTTTTCCAACTCAAACATAAAATCTTAAAGGCGAAACCTTTGTGGCTTGTGTTTATAAACAGAACTGTTCAAACTTGGCTCCTCCTCTTCACACAGCGAACAACAGAACTTAGAGAGAGAAAATGCTGTGAATTCTAAAAATAAAATGTTATTTCCTGATTCTGCCACAGCAGTTATTTCCTAAAAACACAAATAAACACACCCACACCGTGGCAAAACTCTAAAGGAATGTTCTAGAGGCAATATACTGTACAGCCGAGAAACAAGCTTTGTGTGTCATCAACAGGTTTGTTAGAGGCGATAGACTGAAAGGTCTGTGTGAATCTGAGTTTTGTCTCTCAGACAGAACTGTGCAGTAAGTGAGAAGAGCAAACAGAGGAGAGAGCCATATAACCAGAGTCGCTTCATTTTTATATTGTTCTGCCAACACACGCTGCGTGATGCTGTTATTGTCTGAAGGTACAAGTTCATGG
>JAPQRN010000015.1:22350352-22374151 GCA_037367275.1 Coranthus polyacanthus
GAGTCGCTTCATTTTTATATTGTTCTGCCAACACACGCTGCGTGATGCTGTTATTGTCTGAAGGTACAAGTTCATGGCCTGAGGGTCGACGGCAGAAACATCCTGAATACAGCAATACAAGAGGAAAGTAGAAAATCCAGGCAGAGGGCAGGGTCTCTGCATGTAAATACACCACCACACACTGACAGAGGGTCACAAGTGATGATTGAGAGTTATTATTGTAAGAGTCATTAAAGTGTTTTTTAAGGAAAATGTTACATACTTTGCCTTTAAAGTAGCATTCAAAAATAACAAAAAAATGTAAAAAGTATAACCTTCATTTTGCATGTTTTACACAGTACCTCTCTAAATTACAGCTTTTTGTGATTTTGTAAGTGCACAGGCTGATATTGCGATTGGATTAATTGTGCAGCCCTAGTACCTCACATGCTGAAGTAACTGATGTAGAGTGAACATCGACTGTCACCCTGCTATTCAAAAAAAACACACTGAGAACACTGGCTGTACAAAATGAATCAAAAGCTAATCATGCAAGTCTGTCTCTGTGTTAAAGAGACAATAAATAAGCACGATCTGCCTATAAACTCTGTATGTATATGTATAAACTGTATGTAGAGGTATTAGGGTTACTGGTTAGTGTCATGTAATAAGGAAATTATGACAGTGTTCCTACTGATCACTGGTAAAGATCCAGAATGAGTCAATGCAGCTTAAACTTACAAAAATTGGATTATTGGAAGAGAAGTGGGCTTAGAGTATCTGGAGATCCACTTCTCAGGTCTAGTACCGCTGTCTAGTCTGGGTGAGCTCACTCCACTGTTCCCCTTTTGTTAAGTGGATGCCTAGTCTTAATGCTTTTAGAACTATCTCCTGTTGTAAAGGTCCTTTCGTTTTCGCAGCTCCTCTAGCACTCGAGCCCTAAACTGAGTCCAGTCCTCATCCTGGAGCTGCTGGAGGCCCAGGGCCAGATGGAGCTCAGCAGAGTGGCTCCGCAGGAAAGGATTGTAGTCCTTCTCTTCTCCAATAGTTGAAGGACTCTGAAAACAAAGTGTATGTCAAACAGCAGCCAAATGACGTGCAGACTCTCTCTCTGGAGGCTTTAATTAATCAACCTGCAGAAGACAATTCTGTGTAGCGACTGACTTAAACCAGTAGCAGACTTTTGCATTTGTCAAATAACAGTAACAGTATCTAATGCTATAAATTGTTGAAAAACCAACAAGCTGTTCTTTAATACTTACTATAAGAATACAATTTGATTAAACATCATTTTTAAAACTTCTAGGGTTTCTACTCAATTTTCCAGACCATATTTGACACCTGGGTACAAATCGCTAGATGTTTATTGTGTAAATAATTGGTTTTAAAATCCAACTATTAGCATGTAGTTTGTTACATCCTGACTATGTGTGTTGTTATGTTAGCATATATTTATCCATATTCCTTTTTTCCATATTTATTCTGACTTGGAAATGACTAAAATCAACTTCTATACTTATTCATACTGCATTGGAACCGAGAATTTCTTTTTTTAAATGTCCTTGACATTAAATTGAAGGCCTTTTAAATATGAAAGATTCCAGGAGGTGCCCATGGAAGGTGTGAAACTGCCTCTCGTGGTAGATAAAAACTCACAATCATGGATATATACTTCACTCAACAGTGAACCTTTGCTCTACTGCAGACTGCATCATAGATTAGAGTAGAGTGTAAAAGAGGAGGAAGAGTGAGAGAGACCACACTCTGCGCTGACAACACGTGCACTGTAGGAAGGCGATAAGCCCTTCTTTCCAGGTGCTGGACAACATGAATCTGCCTGGAACTGCATGCCAAAGAGGCACAAACAAAGCGGATATATCATTCTTACCGTGCACAGCTTCTGGCCGCGCTGCTGCAGCACCCACTGATATTTGTTTTCCCTGGCAGCGTTGTGTGGCTCCACTTCAGCAGCAAACAGCAGGTTGTCTTCGGCATATTCATGACCTTAAGGGTAGCCAAAGATTAGACGAATAAAAATCATGCCTGTACACATAGCCACACTTTGAAGTTTACATTCCACAGAAGTCCACAAGAACTTGACTGCAAAAAAAGTGAAGCGATGCTCACAAAGTACAGACATTTAAACCAACACATCACAAAACACAGACACACTTATTTGACAACAGATCTCTGACAACGAGGGAGATTCCATACCGGGCCATAACAGAGTATCATCACTTAAAGAGCCGACTGTGTCCAAAGATGACAGCATTGTTGTGGCACTGCCTTCAAACATCCTCCCTGGAAACAAGAAGAAAATGATTATACCTACACCTACAAAACAAATCATTTTAGGATCATTGGTACCTAAATTGTTATTCAAAAGTTAATCTGCTTCCTTTATTCTTAGTTTTAAATGGCCTTCTGTTAGAGATCAAATAAACACCATGTGTGATTCATCAAAACACCTTGACAATTACTGATCAAAGTACACTGTATAGGCTAGTATAAGAAAGGGGACAGCTCGTTGAATGCTACAGTATTCAATCAGCCCCAAAACAGTAGTTTCACTATAAATAAACTCGCCTAGTGCAGATAATGCACATGGTACTGATATAGGCAATTAGTTACAGTAAGAATTAAAAATAATTTTAACATTTTAAAAGGTACTTCTACACTGTTGGACTGGGATTTGTGGTACAAATAATTTGCATGCTGGAGCGAAAAAGGAAAAGGTACGATTTGCATGTGGTTGAAGCAGTCAGGAGAAATGGAATTGATTATTTGTTGTTTTCTTGATGTGTTGGAGGCCTTTGTGCAACGTGCAAACAAAGCATATGAATGGGGTCTCTGTGTATAAAGTATCAAAGGAAGGCAGATGAGCTGAGGAGTCACGTATTGAGAATTCTCATACAAATGCAAAAGTTCAGAAAGGTCAAGAATTCTACCTTTGTGTTCACTGATACAGAATACAGAACAGTATTCCTCCGTATCAGTGAGTGGAAAAGCATCCTCACAAGGGAGCATTTCTCCTCCATGCGAACAAATACGGTCCTGCATGAACAGGGCTGTGACCAAGGGGCAAGAACGTCAGCTCCAAAATGAATGTGGAAGTATCTTAAAGTGTAATACCACAAACAGCCACTAGATGCTGCTCCAAAGAGCGCATAGACTTACATTGAATTTCTCTCTAAAAATACTAAGTAATAATTTTTTCCCAGGAAGCATTCTGGTCTCATTCGTTTTACTTGGACCCTCTAATAAGTGTTCTGGTGGTGGTTCTTTAAATTTTTCCTCCATTAATAAAATCTCAGGGCGAATAGTAGGCTTTGATGTCTGCCGTGTCTGGCTTTGATTGACAGGTGTATGACAGCTCACTCGCCTGTCGAGTCGGACTTTCGGAGCTTCCTTCTTTTTTTTTTTTTTTTTTAATAAAAACGCTTTTTTTCTTAACAGACAGCTCAACTGTAGTTGTGGTTCCTCCGTCCACTAATTATAAACAGTGTACGGCTGTGACCAAAAACAGCATTTAGTATCACTTTAAGTAATTTGTTAGTTGTGTGCCAAACTGTGTATTCTGGTTATTAGTGTTTTTAACCATTGGACTGAAACAGAGTACAAAGTGCATCATTGATATTAGGTTTATTGTTTCACTTCTACTACCAGATAGAAGTTAACATGTGTGTTGCAATCGTATTCATCATTTTACGGAGAACAAGCCCTGAAATGCAAAGGCAGGTGCAGAGGCAATACATCAGCTTGCAGTTACTTTATTATAAAAATGTACTGCTTAGGGGATGCTGTTCTATCAACTGTTTTTGTTATCAGAAGGCAGTAAACAACCTCACAAACCTCACACCATAAAGATATGTTGGAATAAATAAAACACGATGTGGATGAGCCTGGAGTGTATATCAAGAGATTATATGTGTCAGTGATCAAAACTGACACGCTAATAATTTTCTGTCGCTTTTGTGCTTGCTGAGAATCTAAATATCAGCCCTCTATTCTGTGGGTGACTCACCACAGCCTGACAGGAACACAAGGTCACCAGAAAAGAGACTGGAAGGGGCCCCGACTGCTCGGCCATCCAGGAGGTAGATCATGTGACCCACTGTGTGTCCAGGAGTGAAGAGGGCCTTAAAGTGCATACGGCCGATGTTTACAGAGTCCTTGTGTGAGAGAGGGCTGAGAACACAGACAACAAACACTGCATCAGTGTCAGCACAGTAACATCAATTTACTGCTTTCTGCTGCAATATGGAGACGCTATTATTCATCATGTTCTTACAGCTTTTAAGTGGGATAGCTCAGGAAAATTGATTATTATTGGGTGGCTCATTTTATTACAGAGAAAACAAAACTGAATACTAGAAACACGCCTTTATAAAATGCAGAAATGGCCTCACCTGCACCAGGCCACATTCATCCTGCATGTGAAACACAAGCCCTGCACAATGTACCTGAGGGTGTTTTTTACAGCAAACTGTGAACATGTGTGTTTGGGTATTCAGACGAGGAGAAATTAAAAACTGTGAGGACACTGCGAGGGTAATGAGATTTTGATTTAATATGTTTCACAATTAAATCAAAGGGCACTTGACAATCTGTGACCAGTCTGTCAGCTCTGATGTAACTCTCCTCTGGTATGAGGATTATGATAATTTACTGTGAAGTCAGCTGGTACGAGTGCTGACAGAGAGAAGAGGACATGAATCGGTATGGTCTGTTCCTGTGCAAAAAGAGACTTACTGCGTGAGGCCTGGAATGTTATCAGCTGCATTTCCATAAACTCGGCAAGAGCTGTGAAGCCTTTTCAGCCCTTTGTTTCCTCCACTGTGATCCCTGGAAATACAACAGAAAGTCCAAACTCATGATTATTACTGATTGTAAATCCACACTATTAGCATTGTATTTGGAAATTATGTTATGTTTTAGCCTGCAAGCCAAAGTAAGCATTTCTAAGTCTGTATAAGAACTTAAACAACATTAGAAAAAGTAGAAAACTTTTACATGTGATTTTCAAATGTCTTTACATTAATGTACATCTACGTTTCCTTTGAAATGCGTTAACAAATTAAGATAACCAATATATATTAGCACCATGTTTACAACAATTTACCCAGTTTACAGTGTTTGCAATCTCCTGTCATACCTGGTATATAGACCTTTATGTTGTAATGGGAAGCATTCGTAACACAACAATGTTAAAATAACAAGTGTGTAGGAGAGCTGTTCACTCACCAGTGCTTGTGTGTGCAGAGTATTGCTTCTAACATCACTCCCTCTTCCTCAAGGACTGCCTGAAAAGTTAGAGTCCTGTTAAAAGTTTAAATCACTATTTTAAATCAATCAAACCTCCGGCAGCAGTTTATTCTGCCTATTGAGCTGCAAAACACTACAGACTGGTAACAGTGTGACACTAGTTATTTTACTCCTTTGGTATATTTGTAATGGGCCCTGCTGAGAATGCACTTAAAAAATGCACTTAATTCCAACTGCTGACAACAGCGTCAATCAATAGCCCGATGATTTTAAGGCACAAAAAGGAGGAATCATTTTTACATCAGCTTAGTAAGAAAAGGGCACTACTCACTCAGTGTCTTTGGGTATGTGGGCTTGATAAAAGTGATTGGTGCAGTTAAAACTTATATCAGTAAAATTTTGTTGACATGCAGTATGCCATGTCCATGCATCCATTCTACATGCACTTTGGCAGCCAGGGACCGTGAACCCCACCAGTCGTGAGTCAGTTATGGCCTTAAAGACTTTGGGTTTAGAGGATGGCTGTTCACGGAGCATCAAGCAGTTAAGTTCCAGAGCAGTTTGGACAACAAGGCTATGGATGTGAAACATCCCATTCTGGCCATGTTCAAAACCAACCAGCTGAGGTTTATGTAGTTCTATGTGGTGTCACCACATGTCCACATGCAGTCACTGCACAAACATCCTGTGAATGGTATCATCGCGACATATGGCTTGACCCACTCGCAAACTCAGAAATCCCTGTTTGGCAGGCAATGACCTATAACATGTAAGATCTGAAATCCAACATGGTTGGTTAAGTTAAAAGCAGGATTGAGCAGACTGTGTACTTGAGGAAGAGTGACACCATTCCCAAAGTCATTGAGCAGCTCAGTTTTTTTTCCTCACACTGCAGCATTATACCATCTGCCTCCAACAAAACCTGTTGTGCAGCAGGAAGGGGGCTGATTCAGACAGTGAGCCAAACTCTGAAGCTGCTCACCACTATCCTGAGGGAAATGTTTGAGATGTCTGTTCGGGATGGAAGGTTTTGCTGCCTCATGGAAGGAATATGAGATGAGGTGGTAGTTACAGGTATGCCTGCAGGTAGCTCAGTGTGTCTGAGCTTCCTGACTGGTTGACTGATATGGGTTTTCAGTGGCCGATGCAGATTATTTATAGAGCATGAAAATGCCAATATCACGTTCTTTTTTGCACCTGATAAAATACAACTATTTTATAATAACAACAAATGAGACACAAAATTGCTGAACTTATTATGTCTGCATTATCTCTCTGTGCTCAAGTAGATCTACTCTCACTCTGTCTTTTAATTCAGTTTCAATTTTTTTAAAATCAGGAGCTCCAACATTGTTCCACAGCAGCCACAATGACAAGGCTACTTGCAACAGTCTATGCTGCCTTCAAAGCAAATGTGTCTGCGTTCATTTTTTTGTTTAGCAGTTCATGAATAATCAGTGGCTGATGCTGTTAAAATAATCAGCCAATGCTAATTATCTAAAAATAACATTTAATCAGAGTTTCAGAGTGGTGATACTTGCATGCACATTTAAATACAGTATGTTAGTGAGACAGAGGCAAAACAACCTTGTATGTTAAACCTGGATGATGTTGCAGTGAAATCTGTCAAATATTTAATGTATCTGATCTACTTCTATAACCATTTGTTGCACCACAAGACATGTCCTCTTATGCAATTAAAATAGATATAAAATGTTAACATTTTTAGAATATGTCTTATCTGATCCCCTATACAGAACCATATGAGGCTCTGAAAGGGTTTGAGTTTTTGTTCTGGTTTTACCACCTGAGAAAGGCCCACCTAAAAATAAATATCCGTTTAAGTGTGCACTATATTTAGAATATTTTCACAGCTTGTTCATGCTGTCATTCAGTCCTTTCCTACTGGGAACCGAAGTCCTGAAGTGCTCTTAAACCTACCAGAGTTCACTGACAAAAAGAGAAATTCTGCAGCCGGTGTTGTATCACTGTGGTGTTTTAATTTTGTTATTTTTGGTTCAGTTTGACCCATCGGAAAATGAAGAAGGTTTGGCAGAGTCTGAGTGGACAGGTGAACTGAACTCCTCTGATTAGAGGTGTTTACATAATTTTGAAAAAATCTACATTTCATGACATAGAGCCGTTCTAAATGTTCGACTCTGCTTCATCATCAGGGTGTGAGGGCTCGAGGAGATTTTAAAACAGGAAGTGGCGAATTGAGTTGTTTTCATCTATAAGAATATTATATATTTGTCGATTTTTATGTGTATTATAACCAGTATTGATGTGCTTTGTGACAATTAAGTCATAATTCCGTTTACAGCTCAAAAAGTTAAAAGTTTTAGTGTTTAGTATCACTTTAATAAACTGCATTCACTTTGATGCTGTACTTGACTCTTGTCATTGCTTTGTTTTAATGTGTCCATAGCTTTGGTACTGTATCATTATTGTTTTATTTATAGTTTTTAATCTTCCTTTTTTATGTTTTATTATTCTACTATTCCCTTTTCCTGTTTGTTTTCATATAACTGTGTATTTTATCATTGTTGTATGTGTTTGTTGTAAGGCACTTTGTAACACTGTTTTGATAAGTGCTATTGAAATACATGTATTGTTATTATTATTATTATTATGTGATTTTCTGCACAGTATCATGAATCTTTCAACATTTACCTGAACTGACTGAGGATCTGCAGGGTCTACAACCACTGCAACACTGGAGGCTGTGTCGACTATGAGATAGCTGTAGTTATCGGACAGCACAGAGATTGGAATAATTTTGATACCTGTGGGGAGACAAAGAGAAAGAGAAGAATATTAAACGTTGACCAACAGTACCAGATGTACATATTTAGCTTTCTCTGGTAGCTGTCTTTACATGAGTAACTACCAGAGATGGGAAATAACCAAGTCCAAATACCTCATTAAAGCACTTCAGTAGAGTTTTTAGGTATCGATACTTTACTTGAGTACTTTTAACTTGTACTCCCTACATTTTAACACAGCAATCTTTACCTTCTACTCCTTACATTTTCAAAACAGGCTTGTTACTTCGTTTTTATTGCATCTGAGGGTAATTATCCATTATTTTCGTATTGCACATCATTGTGCGCCTTCCCAGCATCGAGACTGATTTCAACCCACATGGATGGGATAATACCACAAAGAAAAGACGAGCCCATGGCGTATAGAGCAGCGCGTATCACGCATGACAGAGGTAGCAATGTAAAAAAAAAACTTAACAAAACAAAACAGACAACAGATGGAGACTCTTTAATGAGGTGTCTAGCACTGAGAGAACTCATATCTGGTATCTATACATCTACCGGAGTAAAGAATGTGTGGATTCTGAACTGTACTCAGTGTTCTCTGACAGGAGCCAAGTAGCACATGTGAAACACTGTATAAATAAATCAAATGGGTTCTGCATACCATTGAACTCCACGGGCTGAGCTGTGGAGTGTCCAGCGGGATAGTGTTCTCGTGCTTTCCTCATTTGCCTCTTGTAGTACATGTAGCCAAGCCTGGTCCTAGTATAAAGCGTGTACCTGTGTGGGAAACACTTCAGCTTTTAGCTTTATATACTGCTTGTCTGCATCAATATTAAACCTTCAAATGGAGAAAGGGGTCACGCCTACTCTACGCTAATATCAATAATGTTATATTTCGCGCGGTCAAAGGCAACACATACGTGAAGTAACTCCAAACACCTGGTCCGTTGATCAAAACTGAAACTTGTAAATCAGTTTTAAACTGCAACTTACAATAGTTTATGCTAATGACAACACACAGGCAACATCCTATCAAATATACAGTTCGTTAAAAGTAGGTTTGCGGCTCGTACGCACGCCGAATAAAACAAGAAGATAAGGGTATAAAGGATACGACTCGTGTGAAAAAGCAAGACTATTTTAAACCGTGAGAAAACTGAGTGCATTACGATGAGGCGGCCTCTGTTAATAGGAATGGCGAACAGCAAAGCTCACGTCAGTTGCTGCTAAAGCTGTGGAAACGAGATTTACCGAGATGTTAAAATCGTGTTTTATAAAGATCGTCCTGTGATACTCACGCGATTCGGAACAACGGCTTCTCCGTCCGTGCCATTATTTTGCTCAGTAAATTCTTCCAAATGACTTGTCCTGCGCGTCTGAAACGAAAACATACACATAAGAGACAGAAGAAAGATGCGGAGGCAGCCAGTGTCAACAGCCATTCAGGAAGCGCCATAGCTCCTGTGGTCTGGACGTAATGACGTGGTAACAGCGATGCCAGATGGGAAATGTTAAGTGTCTTCCATTATTTTTTTTTTTTGTTTAAAGAAAGTAAATTCTGTAAATGTACTAACAACACGGTTCAAACGTCTGTCCGTTGTTTAAAAGGAGCAGGTGCCCACAAAAAAGGAAAAGGCAAATATGCACGAAACTATAAGAAAAAGCATTACAATAACTCAATAAATAAACAAAATATATAAATAGAAGTATTTAAAGCGCTAGGGTTTCTTAGTAAATCATATTCCTTTAAGGGCTTTTAAATACAACAGAAACTCAAAAATAATAAAATGTAGGTTTGACATTTTCAAAAAATGAAAATGTTATTTACCCAAAATTTGTCTTTACTATTGTCCAGTTGAAGTCCACAAATAATATCCGTCTGAAATGGTTTTCAAGGTTTGAAACTTTTGGGTAAAACCAGTCATGTACATGTAGTCATAAAGCTTCAGCTGTACGTACGTTGGGAAAAAAATGAGTTTCAGCCTCCTCACAGAAAACGCAATTACTAGTTTCAATTCCAAATCGCTAGAATCATTATGTCCTCAAACAAATGTTATTATATTGGAAGATTTTTTTATGTACATGCCACTATACTCACTAATAGATAGCCTACATACTTCAAAAAATCATTATTTTATGAAGATTACTCTGAGAGAAATAGGCTATATGGCCTGTGGCCCGAGTAGAGCAGTGTTTCAATTAAATGACAGTGACAAATTCATTTCTTTCTGTCCCTGAAGAACCCCCACCAATTTTAAGGCTCATCTTCATAGAAAGATAATACATTTTGTTGTACAATGTATGTATTATGCTTTGCATAACCTGTACAGTATCTGCAATATCTGACCCATTCAATCTTCCATGGATCACCCACAGCCACTTAAGCCAATGCTGTTTGTCAGACATGGTGCCAGAGTCATAGAGCCAGATGTTCATCGTGATGAAAGAGCCAGTCTTGTGGGGGAAAACAATTGAGAAAATCCATCAGGTGGACAGACTGGGGTCAAGAGAAGATGGAAGAGAAAGGGGGGAGAGCTGTGACTGGACTGGACTATGGCTATGTAAGTAAGTAAATAAATGAGAGTGCACATAAAACATCACGTTAAGTATTAAAATCCTTGCCTCTGCTTTTGCTGCCAAACCTTTGTGAAATCCAAATCCAGTATACTAGATTTAGTCTTTCTAACCCAGGACCATATTTTAAAAAATACATGTATAATATCAAAGGGGTGAAATGAACTTGTGCAAAAACCAGCCAGGGTCTTTTATGATTTATTTGAACATACTGTATAATGCTTCTACCAATAGACAGAACAAAGGAAGCTATCACACTGTAGCTAATAAAGCTCTAGGCTTTGTCTATTTTGTGGGGTTTGCAGACCACAACTGGCATAGCTGGATGATGGCAGAGATGATTTTTGTCTGGGGAAACTGCCAGTGGAGTCATGCAACTCATGCTTGAGTCTTATGATGCACTTCACACTTTTGATGTTTCTGAGATTATTTCTGCCACAGAGTGGCTTTACAGGACATCTGAAACAGCTATTCCCCCAGGGCACTGATGGAAGAGGTCCTGTTATAAAATATTTTTTTTTACTGCCATTAATCAAAGACAGGGTACACCCTGGACTGGTTTGCAGTTTGTTGCAGGTCTGGAGACAGATAACCATTCACACTCACACTGGCCACCAATAAGCTATTAAGTAATGTCTTTGGACTGTGGGAGGTAGTCATAGTACTTGGAGAAAACCTGCACCGACATGAACAGAAACAAGCAGCAACCTCCGGCCAGGGCTGAAAGATGAAGCTAACATGGTGTCAAAAAGTGCAGTTCCTTGAATGTCCACTGGGGGCTGGCTCCAAAAATGACTCAATCCTCATAGACCCCCATGTTAAAATGCACAACATTACAACAGAAATACACATGTTTACGGACTGGTACAAAAAACGGTTTTGGTCTCTATAGTTAACTTACTTCGTGATGACAAGTGTATGGGGAGTGATTTTTTATATAACTCACCTGTTTAAATGATATTAAGGCTTAAAGTTATGCATAACTCAGGGCGTGACTGATGGCGAGTGCCTTCTGTATCTTTGATTGACAATTAGCTCAGCTGCTGAGCCAGACATTCAGAGCTCCTGGTTAGTAAGTAAAATCCCTGACAGGCAGCTCTACAGTAGTTGTACTTAAGAAGATACACTTGCAAGACCGTTAGAGGATTCGGTCTTGAAGTTTACTGGTACTTAATTACAATATCCAGTGTGTTATGGTAACTTAGCTACATTGGCTAATGTTCGCATTCATTCATATTGGGTTATATGGTCTGTTAGCTAGCCTGCTAATTTGCCCAGCTAGCGCTAATTAGTGTATTTGTACACTACACAAACTTGACATACTCTTCAAACACAACAGTGTTAACATTTATTTAGTAGCTGAAATGACTTGGTGGCGTATAACAGGACGGTGTTTGTCGATGTGGTCAGTGTTTTCATCAAGTCAGTGTTCGCTTGAGGAGCCAGCCTTACCCTCCTATCCAGATATAGTCAAATATTCCAAAAAACAACAATGTGTGATGTGACTGAGGCTTCCTCCACTATTTATGATATCTAGAAACAAGTTTTTCCTCAAAAATCAAGAAGTTACCAAGAACTTATCTCCCCTTAATGTTGCAAAGTATTGCTGCAACATAAATTGCTAGGCATTGTATGTTTTAACCAGATGGTTTTAATGTACTCAATTCAGTTAAATGAACAATATATTATTTTATAGTCTATTTCCATTTCAGGCCTAGGTTCAAAATTATTTATATGCTAAACACTCCACTACAGTCAATTTTTAATTAGTCATGTAAATGTGGAAGGGAACCAGGTTTTGGTTGACCACTAGGCTAAATAATTAAATGACACTAATGTTCCTGGTGTCACACCAAACAACCAGACATTAAACTATAGCTCAAACTGTGACACTACATAGTAAGAAGCCAATGTTAAATTGCGTTTTAGTCACTGAAGAGGAAGTAATAGTAAAATGGCCACAAAAATGATTGAGATTGTGACAGTAAAAAGCTCAAAATCTTGTAAACAGTCTAACCTTACATGTGAATGTTCTTAACATGTACTGTATGCATTTTTATAATTCTGATTCTAATTGTCTATTCTAAGAGGAGCCTAAGCAGAGAGTCTTCGTGCTCCCTGGGACACGTTAGAAACAGTGTGGGTTTCAGTGAGCATATCCTATTACAAAGATGACATCCTCCTGTTTAAGTCAGCAAACATCGAAGGAGAAAGGACTGAAGGACACGGTGTTCCCATCTTTGGCTAAAGCCACCAGGTAAGAAATATTTTTACTGTGTTCTTGTTCAGTTACTTATAAAAGTAGGCAAATAATAGTAGACAAATAATAGCCAAGCAGAATTGATTTGTGTCAGTGAATCCTTACACGTCTCATGCTTTAAAAGGGTATTTTATTTCTAGTGCACAAACATGGCTGTTTTACATCATCAATACAGATATTAGGCGTCTTTCCTTTTTGACAGTATAATTGTAATTGTGATGATTTCCAATATAAATAAATAAATATATAAATATAAATATAAACATCTTATAAAAGTCTTATTTAATGATTATGACTATGATTTCTATAAATACCAGTGATAGAATGTAACTAAGTACTAAAGTACTGTACTTAACTATTGCATAACTCATTATATTTCAGAAGAAGATATTTCTTTGTACTTTTTACTCCACTACATTTTCTGACAGCTTTAGTTACTTGTTAGATTACACTTGTTCATCCTCTTCCTGTCCAGTGAAAACCATGTATCTAGAAACATGTTGGTTTCGAATGTTTGTGATGAACTGAAGGATGAAGTGCTTCTTTTATGGGTTGAGTTTAAATTTCTCCTCCTTCTTAACACTTTAAAAACCTCTTAGATTCACTGGAAAATGCATTTTTCTGAGCCCATGAAAGCAGCTTATAAAGTAGTGAAAATGAGCTCAACCTTAAACATGTACAGCAGTAGGTTGCAACATACAAATGAATGCAACAGAAAAATTCATCAAATATAATAGTAAAAGACTGACAGGGACCATTTTACTGCACTGTGACTACTCTTACTTTTCATATTTGAAGTACATGTTGCTGATTATGCTTAGGTACTTTTACTTAAGTATGGATTTGAATGCAGAACTTTTACTGTTAGTAAATGATCTTAATACTTCTTCCACCACTAATACTTCCACTTCCACCACCATATTTTCTTTACATTGTGTTTTTTGTCATTGTGTGAACTCCCAATAGTAGTCAAACATGTCTAGTAGTTGATCCCAACCATCGTCTTTTTAAGGTGGTAAAATCATGACGTCCAAAACAGATAATCCTCCGCCGTATGAAGACGCAGTGCACAACCCTAAGTATGCGAACTTCCCCGACCAGCCACAACATGGCTCCCGTCTACCACCACCTCCATCTTACAGCCCGAGTCCCGGCATGTGCCTCGGCCAGGATGTTGGCTGGGGCCAGCCGGGCGTCTACTCTCCCGGCATGTGGATGGCTCCTGGCTTCTCTCCATCCGGAATGCCCACCACAATACCGACTTTGTCTGCTGGAGTGCCTTCATCCAACACAGGTTCCAAATGAAATCATAGGGGGACTTCAGTTAATCACATCCTGCGTTATATTTAGAAGTGAATAAGTATAACTTGTCACTTTGTTGATCCCAATTTGGCAGGAGACATGGAAGATTTCCTGAGCACCCAGTGGGAGAGCACATCTATTCGACATGCCTTCATTAGAAAGGTAAAATATAGACCTTTTCTTCATTTAATTACTGTTTGGAGCTGAAGTGACAATCATGTTAACCTCATCTACATCCACTGGATTATTTTATTGTGTTCTCAACAAAGTTTTGCTTTTGTATTTGTGGGCAGGTTTACTTGATTCTAACAGCGCAGCTTGCTTTCACCTTTTCAGTAGTTGCTGTCTTTACATTTGTGTAAGTGTCCCAGTTCATCCCAGAAAAAATTTTCCCCCTCACTGCTGAAGGTATACATTTTGGGTGGGTGCAATAATCGTGTATGTCTGTCATTTTATAGTGACCCAGTGAAACGCTTTGTCATCAGATATCCTGGCATCTACTGGGCATCCCTGTAAGTTAAAAACAACCAACCAAACCATACTCTTAAAAACAACAGATAAAGGAGCTGATGGGCAATATTATTCTTGTAACATTTTCTTGTAACAAAAGGTGATTTCTTTATTCTGCAGTGTGGTGTATTTTGTGGTTTACTGCATCCTCATCTGCTGCAAAGAGCCAAGGTAAGTGTCAGAATAAGTCACATAAAACAGTCACATTTGTACTGTTTTAGTTCAATATCATTACCATCAGTGCCACTTCTGTTTGTGTGCCGTTTAAAAATGTGCATCATTTGTATTTTTAGGAGGCGTTTCCCATGGAATCTAGTGCTGCTGGGAATATTTGTAAGTATTATTTATGTATAGCATGGCTCAGAAGCAACGTTAAGCAGGTCCTTATGGCAAAACTAAGAATATAATGTCAGAGGTGAGATGATATTTTAATGTGGTAGAACCATATACAATTTAAAAAAAAAAAAAAAAAACCTTAAAAATGTTAGATTCAAGTCTTTTATTTATGAGACAATGTTTTAATGTTTTATTTTGCAGACTCTTGCTTTGTCTTACATGTCTGGAACAATTTCAAGGTTAGATTTTGTTTTGCTCGAGTTCAGACAATATAGCAAAGTCCATTACATGCATTGCATTTTGATCATAATATATACGCCACGCTCTGATGTTTTGAATTTAAATGCATTTTGTTGTGTTCTATGTGTCTTTCACAGCTATTATGAGACAAAAGCAGTGTTTCTCGCCATGGGAATAACAGCAATAGTTTGCATAGCTGTCACAATCTTCTGCTTCCAAACCAAGGTAGATAAATGTAGAAGTAAACTGTGTCTCTCTTGTAGTTCAGTAGCCCATGGCTTGTCTGAGGGTGTCTTTGTTGTTAGTGTAAAAGAACGCCTTTGTCTCACATTACAATGGGGCACTGAGATCCTTTAAATATTTATAACATTCTGGAATAAGATGTGAATCTAACTTATGTCTGATGCAACTCAAGATGAATAAGTTGTATTTTTTTTTTTTTTTTGCTGGTGCACTCCTGTTATCTTTCAAATGATCTTGACTTCTCTTTCATGCTTGAAGCGCAGTTACTCCAGTTTCATCCCCGTTAATGACTTGTTTCTCATCACAGGTGGACTTCACCTCCTGCGGGGGAATTCTCTGTATTGTTGCGGTGCTGCTCATGATCATCGGGATTGTCACAGCCATCGTCCTCTCTTTCCGATATGTAAGAACTCTTTTGCTCCAGTTCTCTACTTTAATTCATTCTCTCTACTCGTGTTTCTGAGCGGAGGAGCAGCGCAGTAGGGTGTATCTGTGTGACTGATTTCACATGCAGAGGCCTTTCTTATGTCACTCAACAGGTCCCTTGGCTGCATATGCTGTACGCTGCAATTGGAGCCATCGTTTACACTCTGGTGAGTCTACGCTCACATGAATTTAAGGAGGGCTTTTGAGGTCTGGTATACAAGGCTGAATACTAAGAGAAATAATGGCCTTTATACGAAGCAATACATAACTGTGAGAACCACAGAGTGTCACTTTGCTTTATTTATTGGTGAAAATAATCAGTTTTAGTGAATTTAGTGAAAGGTTTCACGTTCAATAAATATATATTAATATTTTTGGTGTATTAACTTGTGTTGTAGGTGGTACTCCTTGAGGTTTCAAGGGGTCACAAAACATGTTTATGGAGCTAATTATCTGCCAAAAACTACCAAACAAAACATGTTTCACAAATGACCTGTGATTCAGTGAGTAACACAGTGTGGTTTGTAAATACAAAACATGCCTATCAAACAAATACACACCATACTTCTAATACATCATGTCTTACAAGTACCAAAAAAAAAAAAATCTACAAAAGAATCTTGGCACAATCTTTTCACTGTGTTTGTGCTGATGATTTTGTCACAAATGACGTGGGACCTGTTCCACGAAGGAGTCAGTTTAGGTTTTCTCTGACAAACCCCTGAGTTTCTGCACGTCCCAGTCCGACGGACCTCTCTGATTGGCTGCTTCATTTCCGCATTCATACAGGCGACATGACCTTTGCATATCCAAACCACGGATACATTCACTTTTATAGCCTTTTTCTAGTTTTATATTAGTTTGTTTCCAAAGTACAACCAACTTTATGGTTCTGATGCTGCAGTGATTCATTTAAACTGTGATCTCTGCCCTCACATTCATAAATTACTCATCATTGACTCACTCTCAGCTCAGAATGAAATCTGTGCATTTTCATTCTTCATTCTTTTTATGGGTTAACAAGGTGATGCTATGCACATTCAGACAGATGACAGCGTGTCAGGACCTGCAGCTTATCGGCTGCATAAAAACCTTCAGTGAACATACTGTGAATCACCATTTAAATAAAAGCATACTTTACACTAGACATATGATCAATGAATAATCATCTCTGTCATGACGTGCAGAGTCACACTGAGGGAAAATCCAGGTGTGTTATACAAGATGATTTGTATATTGCAGAATAAGCAAGTGTTGCAGTTTAGCAAACATTTGCATTGCATGCTGCTCACTTTATCTTCCGCTTTAAGCTGCTGTTTTAAGATTACTGACATGTCGTCTATTGTATTTCACAAGTCTATATATAACCTATTGCTTTATGGTGCCTCCTGCATTTTGTTCCTGTCAGGTTAGATTAGAATTCAATAAATGTAATCCATCAAGGAAGTGAATGGTAAATAATGAATGAATGACCAGGAGGCCTATATACGTTTTTTCACTATGCTCATGCACTTTATTCTCTGCTGTTGCTAATAGTTTGAGACAAATGCACATACACACACAAACGTATGATTGTGCAGGTTTTTTTTTTCCACTTCCACAGAAGTAACATGGCAGCGCTGCTGTTTGATGACCAGTTGCCATGGTGAATTAGCATCTCTTAGCTCCATTTACAATGGCTTTTTGCATCTATCAGGCTTGCATTTAACTCAGAGTGAACAGACTCAGAGTTGACTGAACTAACTCTGAACAGCTGTTCTGAAACCGAAAACTTTTTATCAACTCAGAGTTCAGGGTTAGACTCAGTTTGTTGAACCTGAAAAGGGCCCTGATTAATTCATCCCAACAAGTGGTGCAACGAATCACTTTAAAAACACCAGAGTTCTGCCGAGTTCTGTCAAAAATCATCCCTGCCAAATAATGCACACACGTTTAAGTTTAGTTCTTGACATAGTTACACACATTATACTATGGGCTGATATAACTCTAAGGTAGAATATGTAACATTTCTCGCTTGTTGTCTGTAAACACACTGTTCAAACTTAGTTTAATTTAGATTTAGTCTTAGCTGGAATATATATAACAATTTCTCAAGATATAGATAAATAAACATCCATGTCCAGAATGGTGCATGTCCAAAAGGGAGTAGGAAGAAGTATAAACTTCCCCCTCTTCAAGGTCCATCGAATGAGCGATAGAGAGTGGTGGTCAAGTGAGCTAGAGAGTCAATTAGCAAAGTGGTGTTAGCAAAGAACTGTGAAATGGAAAAATAAAATGCTATTTTCTGAGTCTTTCACAGCAGTTATGTTCTAAAGCAACAATAAACACACACAATTATGCATAATTCTACGAGAATATTGTAGAGGGAATACAGACGAAGCACACACTTCTTCCTGTCTGCTGTGTGTGTCGTTGAGGATGTCGGATGTTTTCCCCTTTTTTCGCTTTTATAAATGGAAACATGGTCAGTATAATTTGTCTTTTTTTGACAAGAATTTAAAAAAAAAACAAAACTCTTTTAACGTCAAACTGAAAACAAATTTCTACAAAGTAATGTCAATTAATTAAAAACAGATAATGTAAAATGAGTGACTGCATGACAGTGACCCAAAGCTTACAGTGAAATGTCCACAGGAATAGTTTAAAGACAACAAGGAGAATGTTCTGGAGTGGCCGAGTCAAAGCCAAGACCTCAATTCAATAGAGAATTTGTGGCTGTACTTGAAAAGGGCTGCTCATGCCCGATCCCCGAGCAATCTGACAGAGATTGAACGGTTTTGCAAAGAAGAATAGAGTAAAATTGCAGTGTCCAGATGTGAAGCCTGATTGAGACCTGTCCACACAGACTCCGTGCTGTGATTGTGGCCAAAGGTGCATCGACTAAACACTGACTTGAAGGGGGTGAATATTTATGCAATTACTTATTTTACATGATCTATTTTTAATTAATTGACATTACTTTGTAGAAATGTGTTTTCACTTTGACGTTAAAATAGGTTGTTTTTTTTGTAAATTCTTGTCAAAAAAAGACTTATAGAATTATATTGACCATGATTCCATTTATGAGAGCAAAAAAAGGGGAAAACATCCAAGGGGGGTGAATACTTTTGCAAGGCACTGTAATTACACCGCCACACACTGACAGAGGATCAGAAGCGATGATGGAGGAGGATTATTATTGTATTTGGAAAACATGTTTTGTTTATTTTAAGGTCTGGCAAGAAATTAGCTCCATATATATTCCACCTAACAAAGAACACAACTGTTGATATGATGTGGTACGACAAAAATCCTCATACTGTGGAATTTATCTTACTTAATAGTGTGTGGGATAAAGACACACTCAGAACGACCAACTTGAAAAAAACAACTAATCTTAAAATTTGACTTCAAGTCTGTATGATTTTTACCACTTTCCTAACTAGACAGAAGTTTTTCTAGCTGTTGTCAACATCTTTCACAGAGTACCCTGACTAAACTTTTCTACTTTCTTTTTCTCTGTATTAGTTTTTAGTGTACAACACCCAGCTTCTTATTGGAAACCGGGAGTTGGCCATAAGCCCAGAAGAGTACATCTACGGAGCACTGTCCCTTTATATTGACATAGTTCACATCTTCCTCTTCATCCTCCAAGTGAGTGGAGCTGCTGAATAAACCCCTGGGTAGTGCATCTCATGCTTTACAACACTAGACTTACAGGACATATTTGCCTTCAAATATATTGTGAACAAGTGTGTAAATTAGGATACATCATTACCACCTATTAATGTATAAAGTCTTAAATATAATATAGGTATATTTTTAAGTAACACTAAAGCACTTTGATGTATACCCACACTGTATGAAACAGGGAGGTGGATTAACGCCTTTCACTCACTCGACTCGAGAGAAATGTAAGCCCTGTGCTCTGTATGGTTGTAATTTATTATATTGTTTTGCCTTTATTGTTTTAATGAGATCATTTGCAGCCATGATGAGACTGTACAGTAAAGTGCATAATATGTGCGCAGTTTTACAATGCAACAGGTACAAAAAAAACGAATCATTCAAAAGAGGAATGCAAGCAGTTTTGGTTTTTATTATGAGCATTTATTCATTTATTTACGTACAAAACACCTGTAGGTACAGGCATACTGCTGGAGACCACAATCACTGGTTCTAAGTCTTTGCTGGTCAGAGAGACTCAATAGTAGTAGTTTGTTGACAACTCCATAGAAAAAACTTTTAGACAAAACACTAACTTGTTGATTAAAAGTTGGATTATTTGTGTGCAGCTTTACAGCAACTTTCCCAGATCACTGGCCAACTTCTTTCTGTCATTAACTCACTGATTATCTGTTATTGTTGTTAGACAACTATGCATACCAATCAATAAAATTCACCCTACTGTTTCAACTTGTTTTATTCTCAGAAATTATTGTTAATTAATCATAGTGGCACGTTAAGAGTCAGAGGGTGGCACTAGCTCCTATACTTGCTCCCTGTCTGGATAGTGGATTAGTATTGTTTCCCATCACCAGCATCTGTGTGTGTTAGTCCAGTGACCACGAGGTTTGTCCATGTGGATGAAGGTTCAAGGCGTCAGACGCTTAGGGTCACGGGGGAACATGGAGGTCTGACGCACGTTGTGGAGACCCAGGTACAGCATGCAGACTCTCTCCAGACCTGAGAAGGATGACAGTTCAGTCACTCAATCAGCTCTAAGTGAGCTTTTCCTGTTACTGCACCTATTCTCTATTCCTTACCGATGCCTCCGCCGCCATGGGGGGGAGCTCCATAACGGAAGGAGTCAATGTACGCCTTGATCTTCTCCAGATCTGCAGGACCATAAAAAGAGGTTCAGTTTTAGTAAACCTGTAATATCTTTATATCTTTTTTGCATATTTTCACCAGTATTCAGACAAGAGATTTTGTTTGAATAATGATTCAAGCCATTTAACAAACCGCTGGTGTTGTTATTCCTACTCGTCACCAATAGAGGGAGACAAATCATATGTAAATCACTTTATGCTTCTTGAGTAGACAAATCTACAGCTTTGGAAACAATTATTAGACCAACTGGTATTTTTCTGTAGAAATTCATTATAACAGCCTTTCAACATTGATCATTTTGTGTGAAATTTATCAAAGTGGTTAAATAATTGCAGCAATTTATAACAGGCATCATAAAATATGATAATAAAGTACATGCAATAAATTATGTATAAAAAATGAAATATTGAAAGAATAAAATGTCCAAATTTTACAATAGATGACTAAAAAGAATTTTGAAACACCATTATTATGTGAATCATCTAATTTCTAACTCAACAAAGAGAAGATAATTGTGTATTGAGGAGAACATGGACAATTTGGTGTTTTATGAAAAAGATGGACACCTCTTTTTGCTGATTGAAGTCTCTCAGCAGTTTATTGCAAAAAAAAAAAAAAATGCAGTCTAGATCCACAAAGGAAAAGGAAGAAAATGCATTTCAACACCACTTTCAATGTAGTCCAATAATTATTTCCAAAGCTAAATACACTTGTACATACCGATCTGGTGGTGGGCGGCTCTTTCAGTCAGCAGCTGGGCATCGTGGATTCTCTGAGCTCCAGACAAGATCTCCTCTCCCCTCATGAACATGTCATATGAGTTGGAGTATTTCTGGAAAAAACAACAAAAAACAGCCGGACTATGAGTTCAAGAGTCACTGCATCCATGTAACAGAACATTCAACAACAAAAGCAATTAGACATTTGATATTTTTGCGTCTAAATTCAACGAAGATGGGCCATTGAACAAATAAAGTAAGACAAAACTTAGAAGTGCAAAGGCTGCGTGCTGTTTCTTTTTTGGCTTCTCAAGGTAATAACAAAATTGTATTAGTATGGAGGTCAAAATCTTCTTCACTACACTACATGGAGCTTTAATTGTGCAATAACACAAAAAGTGTGGTGGTCAGCCAGTGTGTCCAGAGTGGACAGAAGGCTGAATAATCTTTGGCCAGTCTGAAGCAGCTTTCTGGGCAAGTGTAAGCACAGGTCAACCGCAGAGCTCATTTGCAAAAATTTGCATGACATTTGTTAGCACACATTTGTCACCATGTAGTCAGCGAATGGTTGTGTGCATGTGTTTGTGAGGAATGGAGTCACTTACAGGGTTGTTTGGATCGGGCATCGTGTAGAAGGGTCGGACAGCCAGTGGGTACTTATCCAGCACGTAGAAATCTGTGTCATACTGACGGCAGAGAGAAGAGTGTTGAGATACAAACGTGTGCACAAGCAATTTGTTGTTACAAATAAACTTTCCTCTACATTATTTGCAACTCCATCTCGCCTTTAGGAATTGAAAAGATCATATTAGTTTTGGAGGATTCTAACCAACACAGGCAGCAAATGTGCAGCGAAAGATGTGCTCTGATGCTGAAGCCCATCAAGTTACATACATCTGAATAAAATCGGTCAATCGATAGTTTTCTTCCCATAACGCACATCCAATAAAACGTAAATGTTCACACAGACAGGAAATAAAATACCTTTTCCCTGACAAGGCGGCCAAGCAGCTTTTCATTGGGTGTACTATAGAACAGAAAAGAAAAAGGAAGAGGCAACATTAATGCATTTTAACTGAAGGTGTCCACCGTTAACTACTCTACTCATGGTTTCATGCTGTCATACCGCACATAACAGGACTGTGTGTAGGGTGTGTCCTAACAGTACTGTACGTAGTTAAGAAGAGTGGGGTTATTACGGTCAAAATCAAGACTAAATCTAAAACTAACAGTGAATGTAATAATAATAATTTCATTATCTGAAATAAAAACTAGACTAAAACTACACTAAAATGAAATAGAACTGCAGCTTTCCTAATAATCCCTGAAAAACTAAATTAAACTACAATTATGTAAAACTAAACTGAATTCAGAAACCAAACTGAAAGACTAAATAAAAACTAAAAACTAATGAAAGTTTCTAAATTATAATAACTCTGAAGATCAGCACAGGTCACAAGAATTTTGAAACATTGCTTTTTTGTTCTGGTGTTTCACTTCCTCTCTTTACACTTGTTAAAATGTATTTATGCTGTGTAAAATTATATCATCTGACAAGATGAGTGGGTGTGGGACACAGTGTGTGGGCTGTACTCTGACCTGAGGTCATCCTCGTCTCCCATCTCCACCCCGGCCTCATGCAGCATGGCCACGGCCTCGGTGTACTCCAGCCTCAGAGTGGGCTCCAGGAATTTGAAAGGCTCACTTGGATACTGCTTGTTCACCGTCTGGATCTCTGTCTGGAAGCTGAGGACGGAGACATAAACACATTAGTGGCTACTTATGATCTCCACCCAAACAGATCCACATTCGGGGAAAGTTTGCCTTCAGCAGATGACTTAACAAGGGTCACATCCTACACTGGTCATTAAATTCAAATTCAGCATCACATTATTTTAAGGACTCTTTGCAGCTTTGCACAGTGTAAATCTTAAATGTTGTCACTAGACCTGTCACAGCTATTACATAACTGTCTTATAGCAATTATTTGAGATAACCACAATTATTTTCCGTTATTGTTTCAACAGGTGGATGAAACTAACAAAAATGTTAGATTTCATCACTATTTCGACATTGTTTTCCACTATTTGTGATTTCACGGGCTCTGTTTTAATGACTTCACCTCGAGGTGCTTAACATCTATTGTTACCTGTCATTATCAGTTCTTTGTGTACATCAGTAATATGCTTTGTATATTCTATATTATTTGTGTCATACCTGCCCTATGCAATTTTTATTTACAAAGCCTAAACTGCAAACAGAAATGCAATTTTATATAATATTTGTGTTTTAGGGTTCAATGCCAATAAATGGCTCTTGTTCTTCTTCATTAGGTATGTGTGTATTATTAAACTGGAAAAGA
>JAPQRN010000015.1:22374251-22391523 GCA_037367275.1 Coranthus polyacanthus
TGTTTTAGGGTTCAATGCCAATAAATGGCTCTTGTTCTTCTTCATTAGGTATGTGTGTATTATTAAACTGGAAAAGAAATTATTTGTATGACAATTAACTCAACTAAAATGTCATTATCTTGACAGCTCTAGTTGTCTGTGTTAACACAAACAGCATAAAGTTAGCAGGGGCAGTAAAATAATTATTGTTATTATAACCTTTATTTAATCTAATTTAAAAATATACTGAGGTGAAGGTCTCATTTGCAATATAGCTGAGAAAACACATGGAATTAGTGTTTGAAGAGGAACAACTAAATAACTGAATGACATTTACAAACAGCATTTATTATCTTTAAGAGACTTGTGACAATCCTCACTTTGCTTTGTTTTCTGCAACTAACAGACGTCCAAAGAGGCCAAGTCATCTGTGACTAAAAGTCAAAAGTACATGCAAACCTATTTCATACGTCAAATGGAAAGTTTGTACAGTCACGACATCAAAAAGGAAAATAACTGAAGTGAAAAAGAGGAACAACAGTCACAAGTTTAATCAAGCCGACAGAGACTGACATTTAGAAGGTCGACAGTATGTGACCTGATATAACCTGATATTTAATATAGTTTTATTGAGTGTTCACGATGTGTCATAACATGGGAAAATGTTTGGGTTGCACCTGTCTGTCCGCTGTAAAGCCCCACCACAACGTCACAACCGCAGCCATTATCTCCCTTTTGTCATCTTCCATTCATCTTACAGGACAAAAACCCAACAATCCAAGAATATCTACAGAATCCGCAGCATGTGAGCACAAAAGGAACGAAATGAGGGAAGCGCTGAAGCTCAACTTTAAAGGCTTGTCCATTGTGTTTGGTTCGTTTGAAGTGGTTTGGGTGCTGATCAAATGTGGACAATGGGATTTCTGTGTCATCTTTAAAATGAACTGAAACTGCTGGTTTTACTGAAGGGATACAGAGAAGTTTTAAAGGCAGAGATTCAAAGGGGGAAGAGTCGTGACCTATGCACTGCATGAGGTTAGCAGTGATAAATAGGGATAAAAAGATGTTAGAAGGCAAAGTAAGTTTTAAAATCCGTCATTTCGGCTGCCTGAGTGAGAGCAGGTAGAGCTCTTATGTGTTGGTGGCTTTATTTTCTAGTCAGTGCTGTTTTTTTTAGCAATACTGTCATAATGAAGAGAGGAAAATAACTGAGAAATAATGAATGTTAATGATGGGTTTACACACTTCAAGAGTTTCTTAATGAGATACTAAACGCAAATACTTGAAGCCTAAATTGTTGCTGATTCCAAACATGACTAGATTTGCATTTACACATTTGTCTTTTTTCCCCCCATAAATCTGACTTTAAAAGCTCATTAGACATGCAGCACTGATTCACACCACTAGGAGGCAATAAAGCCACATCACAATGCTGTCTTGTTGGCTATAACTTGACAGAGTGAGTGAAAATCATTGACTTTTGCCAGAGCTGACAGCAGTGGGTGATGACAATTAATCAGGATTCAACTGCAGGAATAGTTCTACTGAGACAGACAATATTTGGACTTTTTGCCATCCAGTGAATTTCCAGCTCAGGAATTGATCCTGTCAAAATTCAACTGTTGTGTCAAATGGCCGAACAAAGCTTGAGCCTCTTCTGACGTGTAATTTTCATCACATTTTGGTGTGATTGTCATCTGAGCTCACAGAAGTTTGGAGGATTTCAAACGCCCCATGGAAGTGGAAATCACAAGAGTCGTGCAACCATCATTCAAACGACAAAAGAAAAAAGTCATTTAAATCCTGATCTTACTTGTCTCTCAGGCCCTTGAAGATTTGCACCATAGTGTCAGTGATGGAGTCAATCACTTCGTGGTAGTGGTAGTTGAAGGCCATCTCGATATCCAGACCCACAAATTCAGTCAAGTGACGGTGGGTGTTGGAGTCCTCTGCCCTGAAAACTAAAATATCTGAGACTTAATATCAAACCTCAACAATAGTTAACGTTGATGCAGCGTAAGCTTATCCAGCGGGATGCTAAATACCCAAATGTGCACCTGACCGGGTCGTATGCCACAAGCCTGGTCAAAAGGTCACCAAGGTCCCACTCTGGCCTTTGAATCCAGCCCTGTCCCTTAATATTTCATGAAATAAGTGAGTTTTAAAATGTTTTCTGACACAAACATACAAGAGAGGCATTTTCTTACCAGGAAAGAATTATATAAAGAAGAGCAGACAAAGGAAATCATCTACTTTACCAATACATTTAGACTAATATAATATTTCCAATTTGCTGCTAAACAGAGCACCTTAATATAACAGTTAATGTAAGACATTTTTCTCTCTTTAAATCTTTAAATGACAAATCTGGTGGAGCATTCTTTACAGCTACAGTAGATGCAGATGTGTGGCTCTGTCCACATGTGGCTGAAAAGAGTCTAATGTCAGAGACGAGGAGACAATTTCGCATGATGGATATGACAGAGCCATGCATGTCATGTATGGTTTTATAAACTACATGCATTATTCTGTATTATTGTGTGTGCAAATACAGATTCAGCCTGGAACCCTCTTTATTTCATGGATGTAACCCCTACATACAGCAATATCATAACATATGTGAAAACATGACATTGGCTCTGCTGTGCTGAACAACACAGTTTTGGGTTTACATTCAGTACGTCTGGCCACTGGGACTTTGAGGACAGCTGAACCCAATTCTTCTTTACGCCTGAACCTCAACTAAGGCAACAGTGCTTAGTAAATTGTTGCTGTAGAAACAGTGTTGACCTCAAGGCCTTTGATTTTCCTGTTGGAATTAAAGTCTAGCAAACAAAGACTTTGGTCTTGTTTGTAGTGGCTTTGCATACTTCTCTCAATTTTTATTTTAGAAAAAAGAGGCAAACTGGAAAGGATGGGTGTTTATAGGGTGTGTTTATGTATAGTCTTTTAATCCATGCTGTTGTCTTCAATCTGATGGTGGCAGTGTTATTTTACCTATAAAGCCGACAGCGCTTCGTAACCCAGTACAGCTCTATAAAGTCTTTTACTAGTCCCATTGTATCAGTAACACACTAAGTCCTACGGCAGTAGCTCTGACCACGTTGAAAAGCAACACAAGGGAGGTCTGTTAAAGTTTAACAACCTAAATGCATTTGGAGCCATTTTAAAACTGTCATCTCAGTTAACAGGGTCCACGGTTTTTCATGACACTCTCGCTGCTTGTTACACAGTTTGCCATAAGTGATAGAAATTTGCGAGGGGACAGATGGGAAGCCATCTTACCTGGACCCACACAGAAGACCTTGTCGAAGTCAGCGCAGATGCACATCTGCTTGTAGAGCTGGGGAGACTGGGCCAGGTAAGCGCTCGTTTTGAAGTAAGACACTGTGAAGACATTTGCTCCACCTTCGCTGGCAGCTGCAAATGGACAAAGACAACTTTTAGACGTGAAGTGAACATTTTTACTGCCCTAAGGTACAAGAGGATCACTCCACAAGACGCATTGATTCCTCACTGCAAACACTGTCCATGCAGCACCTGACCTAATGATGACATGCCACATGCTCAAAAGAAGCTTCAGTTGAAACTCTAATAAGCTAGCTTCATTTTTAGGATAGTTTTTAGGACAGCAAGACCACAAGAAACTATGCACTATGCAGCTATGCAAGCCTCTGACTGCAATTTGTGAGATGGTGACACGGGTTATTACAAGTAATTGATTCAGGATGCAAATATAGTACAAATATGGCTCCAAAACAAGAAAACATACAACCTGACAATGTGCATGTTTATCAAAACATGGACAGACTTATATAAGACATTTGTGGTTCCCTATTTATTCACAGACGTCAGAGGACATTATCTGATATTCTTATGCTGTTACAAGTAGGGCGGGGGTTCACACAGCACAAACTGTTCGCTGTATGTGGTATGGGCGTGTGGGAGACAGGAAGATGCGGTTTTTGCAAAGAGTACAGTGTTGATTTACATGTGCCGCCAAAATAAAAAGAGCGCCAGTTTTGAATTTACAGATGCAAGGCCGGGTTGGACAATAATTGGCTCTTGAAGAAAAGAGGAAGTGAAAGTGCCACTGGTTTCACCACATTTTTATTTCAAATCTGGGACTCGTGAGATTGGTGTCAAGTTGTGTAAGAAAGACTGTTATTGTACGTAGAATGAAAGTATAGCTTTCATTGTTACGGGAAAACTGCATCCTGAGAATCCTCTCTTAGCTTTAAAAAGTGAACTTATTTCAGCCGTGGAAATGTTTTTCACAAGGTGTGTGTGGCTTGAATACCAAGTTTCCTCACGTCCCTGATGTCAAGAAAAAATACCCCAGGATAAGAGAGAAACTATGCAATACAAAAGCACACAAGAGTAACTGTGTCTTCTGAAAATAAAGTCAGATAAAGTCTGTTGTGAGCAAGCTTAAGGAAAGCCTCCCCTGCCAAATTAGAAGGGTACTGTGTGGAAATGTGAGAGTAGAGGAGCTGATGTGAGAGTTGGTCTAAGCACTAAAAAATCCCCACTAGGCTGGATTAAAAGTCTGATTTGTCTAAAACAATAAAAGTGTGTCTAATGCCGTTTTTATTGTTTGCTTGAACAAAGATGTGTATAAAACCCTTCAAATCAGACATAGGAGGGTTTTCGTGGGCTGAAGTTTGGCTCCTGATTTGAATTTCAGACATGAAAACATGGTCAGGCCATAAAAGAGGTGCGACCAAACTGGCATATGATGACTCACACAGGACACCTGTGGATGGCGATGTGAAAACAAGAGCATCCCCATTGAATCATCTGATCAGAAATGACTCAATATATATATATATAATATATGTTTGTACCTGATATGATCTTAGGGGTCTGGATCTCCACAAAGCCCTTTTGGGTGAGGGTGTCTCTGAAGAGCTGGCACACTCCTGACTGCAGGCGAAAGATGGCCTGGCTGGTGGTCGTCTTTGGGACACAAACACACACAAACACACACACACACACAGCAGTATTGCCACACTTTTAAATTTTTCAGTTCTGTTATGATTGTGTAATGAATCCCATGAATCACACTGTCTGTGAACGTTTTCTTCACACCCTCACTTCAAGGGTGAAACTTTAATTTGTTGGCAAGACATGATTTCAAACCCAGCAAGGGCCCCTGGGAACTCAAAACCTATCATTATAAATGTAAATACTGAAAACAAGGCGGGGAGTAAAACGACTCAACGTAAACCAGGAGATTACTGTAAAATCCCAAGCCCCAAAACTCCCCAAAACTTGAGTGAGACGACAGAGCGTGTCAAAACGTAAGTGAACACTCCCTAAAAGCGACTGACTCATCTCAAATGACCACAGGATTTCTACAATTCAGCTTTACTGGCTTTCAAATCTAGTTATTTTACATCTTCATGAAGACAGGCCCTGGTCCTTTCAATGCAAGCGGAATAGGTCTGCTTTAATTAAAAGGTTTAATTTGTTCCTCCCTCCTTCCCATCTCTGGTGCCTGTCCAAAGTCTTGAACAAACTGTGTCTGACTAACAGTTGGCAGATTGGAAAAGTAATAATGTCTTAATACTGGCAAGCTCATTAATCTGCAGACAATGCTGCAGGGCTGTCTGGCTCAAGCTAAAAACTTCCTCTGATTTTCAATCTAAATTCTTAAGGAAGAAGAAGCAAAGGAAAAATGTAAAACTGCCTCTCAATAAAACATTGTTACCAAAACCTTTTTCAACCACATTAGGAACACCTATGACTCATTACTATCACATAAGTGGGCTGTGTCACATTTTAGACCAAAAAGAAACCCATAGACCAGCGTATGGTGCGTGACATTTAAAATACCCTCCCCTGTCACTTTAGTAAGTAGATATTTTCAAAAAACAGCATAACATGTATCTTGTCTACTGGTAATTCTGAATGAGTGTAAGGTGTCAAGTTCCTTTACTTAAGGCAACAACACAGGTAATGAGGTGGTGTTTAAAAAAAAAATCCATGCACAAAGGGTTCATAGTAAACTGAGCTGACTTATATAAAAAAGGTTCAAAATAACACAAACTTTTTCACTGTGTTTTAATATGAGACACTGTATGTTTTAAGATGGTCAAGTTACAAGGGGAGTTCCATAGGAACTGGATTATTATTAAAGAAGGTTTATGGATCCCTTTTGGAGTGTCTGTCTGCTAGTGTGGGAACCACTTTACAGCTTCACTGGGCTCTAAAGTGTGAAACTGATGACAGACTCGAGTCCGTGAACTCAAAGTGCACAGTGTGACAGAAACAGGTGTTGTTGCGAGGCTTGTGAGCTACACAGCTTTGTGCTGTGGTGTTTGTGCCTTCCTGCCTACCGCATCATCCATGTGGGAGGCACAGATCAAAACAATCAGACACTGTGGCTCGCGCTCTACTGCTGCTCACATAGGTTTAGCACATCTCCCACACTGCACAAGTTTCATAGCTTCAGCACATTAAATCACAGGCTCTTGCTGTTTCAATCTTCAGGGGTGCAGTGGTTTGCTTTGCTTTGTTTTAACTTTTGTGTCTACGGTAAAGCCGTTCAAACTGCATGGCTTGAAAGCGGCTCAGAATGTCTATTATTCCTTCAGTAAAGCTACAATTTTATTACAAAAGGGAATTTAAAAAGCTGTTGCCTCAAATACCTTGACTAAGACCTTTTTGTTCATTGCACCAGAAAACTTCACAATACCCAAATGTGAACATGTCACTTGCGATATTAGGTTTATCAAGATAAATAAGGCCTTTTCAGACACTGGGTACATGACATTCTAGGGTTCATCAAACTGTTTCTGTCATTAAAGTATAGGTCACTTTTTCTGGTTATGTTCCTTGCAGCTTCATTCAGACGTGAGAGAACATTTATAGAAAGGTCGCAATTCACGTGCAATTTGACACTGCTCATGCAAGAAGGACAGATAGAGCCCAGTTAAAAGTATGATCAGGAGGAGGATGTGTACTTTTTTGACTCTCAGTCTGCACACCTGATGGACACTTATTTTGCACTTGAAGATTTAATTAATAACCTGGCTTTTCCCTTGGTTTTTTCAGAGGTGCTTTTTGGGTTGTACTATTTTCCCTACGTTTGTAGCAGACTTTGGTGCATGGTTGTGGAGACTGGTGGTCCTTCTGAAAGAACACTTTGTGCTTTTTATTAAAAATATGTTTTTGTAGTGTCATTTTGGACTGTTTTTAATTATCACACATGTATACAAATTTGGATCCAAAAAAAGCATCCAAAACATCCAAAAAGCTTACAAACAAAACTTGCTGAAGGGCACTGGCGACCAACTGCAATCATTAGATCTGGGAAAAGTCATTTTAGTTTCTTTTCATGCTCTCAACATTGACTTTATACAAATTGTCTCCAGTGGTGGATCGGGTGCTGCACCTAAGCCTTATAATGATGGGGAAATACCCGATACCCTGGATCGTAAGCGTGAAGGGACACACACCCCGCTTCTCACAGTGGATTTTCTAACAATTTCATCATGTAGCTTTACTAGACGGTGCACTGCATTGTGATGTATCAATGAATCCTCAGCTCTAGTAACAACTTACCCTGAGATCAATCACTCTGTTGTCCAGCTTGGTGTCCTGGTTGACTGTGGCTCTGCCTTCCTGTGGGCAAACAATTAACATGATTGGATCAACAGAAACCCTCCAACTATGACATATTCAACAACAGAACAGTTTACAGCAAGAGCTTATAGCCTGTGAAGTGTAAATGCTTTTAAAACACATCATCAGCCCACGTTATCTTCAGTCACCAAACCAAAAACACTCAGAACTGTCCCACTCCTGTGCTTGCACAATTAACACATTAACAAATCAAAAATCCAGCTGCTTTGTTTCAAACAGTTATAGTTACAGGGTCAACTGCAACAAAAGACATCTGCAATGTGAGACAGAACAGTCAAATAAGAGAAAACAGACCAAAACAAAAAAAACAAAAAAACAACAAAACAACACAAATGAAAGAGTAAATGTTTCATCACAGGAGGAACCACTGCTTCCAGGGTCGTGGATGTCAGGCTTCCTCAGAGGACCCGTAGGGGTTTGAGCTAATAGCCTGTGTAGCCACATCCTGCTCCAAACAGCCCCGTGTAGAGGGACAAAAGGTTAGACAGACAGTCAGAGAGACGGAGCTGTTAAGGCCTGTGTCTCTTGGGAAGGCAGGTGCTGCTCAAAATGTGCCACTGACATGTGGATTCCCCACAGTAAACACCTGGGATGCTGTGGCAGCTGCACAGATTGGCTTACTGGATAAACACGGATGGGCTTTCAGTTATCTCTGCTATAGTGACAGCTATATTATGATTGGCTTATATATATATAACCTCATTATTATAACATTTGATATTACATGTAATGGAACTACAGAAGAAATATAGCCTATAACTTTTGACAATTCATTACAACCCATTATAAAATAAACTGATTTAATGGCATTAGCCATTTAATAGAAATGTTTATACGGGGTTTCTGCAGATCCTTAGAAAGTCTAAAACACAATCATCTGAATCTTAGGCCTAAAATATCTTAAATATGAATTTGACAGGTCTTAAAAATAGCTAGGATGATGAAGTTAACATTACTTTTATGAAGCTACATTAACTTCAGTCAAAATTGTTTCTATTACCTCCATATAATATAGGGAAGTGCAAGATCAATGAAATCTGACTCAAGAGCAGCACATCTGGTGCAGTGTTGAAAGTAACGAATTTGAAGCCCGCTGCGCCTTATGCAAGAAACCTCTCAGATCAGGAACTCTGGGTGTAAAAGCTTGAAGATGTGTTAGACTTGAGAAGGCAGAAAAACACAAGGTCACTGTGAAATTTAAAAAAAACAAAACAAAAACACCAGTAAAGCCTGCCATCACCCAATATTGCTCTGCATTCACTTTGGGAGAATCACCAAAGTCCGGACTTAAATTGCATTTATAATGGGTAAACTAAATTTGTTGAAACTTGCAGAAACCCAGCATATAGCTGTGGCTTCAATAATACTGGCAATTGCTTGCAGCACAAAATCTACTACAATATTTATTTGCACAGATTTAAATTTAAAGCAAAGGGGTACTGCATTTGATTTTTACTAAATTAAACCGAAAAGGGAGTGGGGAAGGGAACTCGTCTCACCTTTCCTCACCTCAGAATCATCACCGCAATACTGGTGAGAAACGTTATTGAATTTTAAGTGGATTGCACTGTTCTCCAAAACATTCAGTACTGACGCACAAACTGCATTCTTTGGAATTCAGAGTGCTCCTCAAGCTCAGCTGGCTATTATAAATACATGCAGTGAAATCACACTTTGCATAAAAAGGGGCAAAGTCACACAAGGTAAGGCTAATAGGGCATAAATTAAGGGAGTGTTGTTTAGACAAACCTGACAGTCAGAAGCAGAGATTAGAGCTTCTTTTTCCTGCTGAGGCTGAAAAGTCTTATTGGCATCATACAGTTTAAAGCACCCAGTTTGTTCATTTCTTCTCTTGTCATTCCAAAACACACGACTGAGGGAACACAAAATGAAATGTTTTTACATAATGGTGCAAACTGGACTTCCAACAGAACCCCATTACCTACAGAGCAGTTCTGTAGTAACTGAGCACTGATTAACTAAAAAGAAACAATATGACACTCTTGGGTGTCACCTAATGCTGTCCCTTCCTTTTGTTGTTCGCTGTTTTTACTGGGTCGCCAACTGTCAGAGTGAAGTACATAACAATAATATGATATGTGGATTTATTTTCCTAATTGAAATAGAAGAAGAGTGTTCTCTGGAAGTGTTTAGAAATGTTGACCTCACCACAGCCATGTGAAATACAGAGGAGAAGCCTTAGTTGTAAAAGACGTAACAAGATGAAAACACCGTAGAAGACACTACAAAATGCAACACGATGAAAACAACAAAAGACACAATGCAACGAAAAAGACAGAACTGTTGTAAAAGACACAACAAACCAAAACCTGCAGTGGAAAAGTCAGATGTGTTTGAATTGGTTGTTTCACATGTTTGTTAGCTGGTGACAGTGTGTTGCTAACACTACTTGTCGATGTTTGTTAACGTTATCCTTCTACTCCTGATTGACGTTCTGACATTCCAGCAAAGATCATTTAAGTCAACTGTGTTTTGATGGTGGAAGACTCAGTAAAATGTGGACATTATGGTGAATTCATGGAGTATTTTTGTAAATTTGTGTCCTAAGGAGACATGAAGTAGATTTTTTTGGGGTCTCAAGCTGAAAAGGTTTGAGAACCATTGCTTTGTACTAGAAGGAAAAGAGAAAAAAACTGCCACTTGGGTGTCCCCTGTAGTGAGGATGTTGGGTGCACTTCCCGTTCCCTCCATTCTGGCTTACCTCTTCCCCTTCTCCATCAGGCCTGACGGCATCCTCCAGCTGCAGGGGGAGACGAGGCTCTGCCTGGCTGATGACGAAAATCTGAGAAGGGAAAGCAACAAAGAGCATGAACATTCAGAGGGTAACAAACCACCGAAGTTTCCAGTTCTGACAGTGGAAAGTACCTGGACTTCATACACAGTCAAAGAATTCAAAGTGAAAGACACTGATAGCCTGATGATGTTAACAGCTTCTCATCTATGTGTGAATGCTGTGTTGTTGTTGGGTGTTTACATAGTAGCATGCCTCTGTTGAAAGAGACACAAACATATCTGCTTTAACATTAAGGAGCACTGACATCCTTAGAGGGAAAATACACCTTTTGTTTTTATTAACACGTGCAGGGGTACTGCAGCGCACAGGAAGGGAATGAGGTCTCTGCTCTGGGTTTACATGTCAGTGAGTGTATGTTTAATGACTGCAGTGAAAGCATGCCCACCCTCTCGATGTGGAGCTCTACGTCCTGCTGGGAGCAGCTCTCGATCTTCTGCTCCACTTTCCTTACAGCCGCCTCCACGTCTACGATGCTTTCCTTGTTGATGCTGGCGGAGACAGTTGGAGGGTGAGGGGTAAACAACGGATAGCACTTAGAAAACAAACTCATCTGTGTGGGAGGTTTACCGTTTGTCAACAACGTTTCCATGAACCTAACTGATGCTTGTAGACGTGTAGAGCGTTTTCATTTTAATGCGTGAAGTGAAGGGGTGCTGTGAGAGACGTGGGGAAGTTAATTCTTTTTCAGTGGTGGGTTGACGGTTTGTGTTTTTTTTCTTTTCACAATTATCACACATCCTATGAATCTAACTGCTGCAATGACATTTGCTAAATGGCGGAAGGGGCTAGTTAAGACTTCACAACAGCTTGTGGTTTAAAAAAAAAAAGAAGAAAAAAAAAAAAGGAAACCTACCACTGACTCTCTCCTCCACACAAACATCTGTCTATTTTGTCATGCTTAAAACAACAGGTTACAGCTGGTAGAAAATGTCTGTTTTCACACATTATTATTTAAACCCTTTTCGTTGTCTGTTTTCAAATGCCTCATTTCGTTGGGAAAAACAGAACACACCATTACACAACAATTTCACTGACTTTACATGTTCACATTCTGTTGCCTAAAAGGAGTACTGTCACCATATATTTCCACAAAAGAACCTATTTGACTTTTTGCTTTTATAAAAATCTCTTCCTTGGTGGGATAATACTGAACTTTTGAGAAGTTCAAAGGCCTGACTTTGACCAACGATCTATGGAATGAAGGATTTGAGGGGTACCCATTTCATTTCAAGGCACATAACAAGATACTAGAAGTTGACTGATAATGGATTTTTAAAGGCTGATATAATAACAATAGTTCGCCGCGGGAAAAAGCTGATTGTCGATTCTTCGGCTGATATCATCCCCGCCCCTTCTCCCACAAATTTTGACAATAAAAAACCATTATGCATGTCTGAAACTAGAGATAGACCGATTAATCACCACCTATAGGACAATTTGTAAAGTACTGGTGTTGGCACAAGCAATAGCTAATATTAGTTTTCTAAACCGGAAATACTGACTTTGAAGGAAATCTATAACTCAAAACATAAATAAATTCATTAATAAGTATCCACTTTCTATTAAAATAAAAGATAATTTCAGACATGCATATTGCATTTTCAGTGTCAACATTTTTTGGGGAAGGATGGGAAATGATATTGACCGATTAATCGGCTATTGGCCTTTTTCTCCTCCAAACTATCATTATTATTGGTCTTTAAAAATCTTTAAAAATCAGTCGACCTCTATCTGAAATGAACTATCTTTATTAGAAACTGAATAACTGTTGAACTGAACATCCGAGTCAAGGCAATAAAGCAAATAAATCAATCTGAAAATTAAAATAATTCATCAGTAAATGTAGAACTAAATATAAATAACCATCATTTTATGTTTAGTTCTACAATGTCAGTATTTCCAGTTTAGAAGCCTAATATTAGCCATCGGCCACTATCTGCACCAACCTCTACTGATACAGATCATTTGCAAAACGTCCCATCGGCGCTGATTAATCTATCTCTACAAGACACATTACAGTGGTGCCCGTAACCATATAGTTCAAATGTAAAATCTTTTATACCATTCCATTACGTTCATTTAAGTCCCTTAATAGTTCTACAACCATCATAAAGAAAGAGGCAAGCAGGAGACAACTGAAGGATAGGAGCTCAGAATTTCGTGGGCTATAGGGAATAACCAGTACGACAAAAACAATGCAGAGTTAAGAATTCCCCTCACAATGCATTACCCACATCATACACTCAAGTGAAAAACAACAGCATGTGAGGGAAACCTATTTTTTCCTTTCTAAGTATAGCTTTTCAAATCAAAATACCATCTTCCTTCCGAGGCTCCTCACAGCATTATAAAGGGAGTCAACACTGCTGGCCCTTCAGTCCCACGACAGCCGCCACCACAGTCCTTCCCCTCTAGTAGGATATCTTAGATAAATAAATCCCTGCATTAACAACCTCCACTGCAGAGCCCTAGAGGCGGGCAGCAACACATTCAGCACACACAGAGGGAAACAGACTACAGATTAACCCAGAGACTCAGAGCTGGCAACGACACATGGAGATGAGAAATACAGCCAAGAGAAAATAAAGAAGACAGGCCACTCTCATGCTGAATTGATGTCCCAGGTAAAACACGCAGATCTGCTCTGAAGACCTGCGGGACTGCCTTTACTTTGGCTTCTTACACCATTTGGGGGAAATGGATGAGAAAAAGAGTTACAAAGTTACAAGTTTTTCAATTTACAAGATTGCTGCAGTCAGACCTAATTTTTGTTTTGTTTTGTTTCCCCACAAAACATAAACACTGGTAAAACAAAACAAACATGATCATAACTCGGCACAAACAGGGCGTTTTACAATCGATTGGTATTGGCAGAACTTGACTACGATAGCGTCCAGAGGCTAATATCAGGCTTCTAAACAGGAAAAGAAGAGCTCAAAAAATAAAAAAAAAAAGCAGCTACATTTGTCTAGATATTTTTATGGTTAGTTTGATGTTCACTGATCCAGATTTATTTATTGACTGATTTAGGTATTTATTACTTTGACTTGGACGTTCAGTTCAAAAGTTATTCAGTTTCTAATGAAGCCAAAAAATAGTTCATTTACAACATGCAATGATATCGGCCTGTTAGAAACTATTGTTATTGTGTCTGCCTTTATAATCGACTTGTAATCATAACTTTTCGCCATGCATCCCCCAAAACAACCATTACCAGAGTGAAACATTATACAAAGATGAGCCCAAACCACTTCAGAACGTGAGATCTGCAATTAGGGAGCATGATTTGGTGAAAAGGTTATATTGCGATTCTTGTTGACAGTATTGCGCTTTTGATTTGAGTCTACTTACTTCGTTATGTCAAGCCAAACATGCAAAATAAAAACTAGCATAAAAAAACTAAAATACAAAATAAACAATTACAAAAACTAAAAAAATACTCGAACTAGAACTACATTTTGCAGTACCTCTATCTAGAAACGTACGACAGAGGTTGATTTTATTGTTTTCCCATTTCTACAATTAGATCACCCTAAGTCTTCCTAAATCTGGACATTTAAAGCTGCAGTGCTTGACATCACTGGGCAAAAATTCCATAATTACCTCTCAGCATATTGTAATTCAAGTGGTCTGAGAAGACATGAGAATTCTGCATCTACTCTTTACCTGTATTTTCAGGCTGTAGAAAATCTACTCCATTATGTTTTTGCCTAATCACAGGCGTTTTCAGACAGTTAAATATGTGATTGACAGCTGTAATTACAGATCGCTGATCAGATTATGTCAGACCTGGACACAATTCTACTGCTCTACTCCATCTGTCAGCACGGAAGCTTGGAAAGATGGCTTCACTTTTCTATTACGGCATGAAACGGTCCCAGATGGACCCAGAAGAGAGAGCTGCAGAAGGAAGGCTGGCATTCATTTCCCCCTGCAGCTTTAAATTGCAGCCTATTGCGATTATAGAATTTCACATGATCTGATAAATTGTGTAGCCTTAGTTGCAATATGTTTCTTAAAATCTTTAAAATACCTCCAGTTGGTCTTAGTAGTAGTAGAGTGCAGTAGAGGGGCTGCTGCTTTCATAATCAGTTTGGCGTCTCACACACCACAAGACATGCTAGTATACTGTGAGCCAAATCAGAAGTCTTTAAACCCAGACTGTTCAAGAGTTCAGGATTTATTCAAACCAACAAATCGAAGCAGCAGCAATTGGAGACTATTATTGTCATCCATTGACACGTCCCAGTTTCATATGAGAGATAAGCCACAGTTCTCTTCCACCTTACGTCCAACACTCCAAGGTACTTACGTCGAGTAAAGGTTGCAAAGCCTTAAGATCTCTTAATTAAATAGTGTAAGTGAGACGAGGATAACTTGGACACAAAGAAAAGGAGACTTCCATGGCAGTATAACTGGCCTGAATGTGATTATGAGAGGATTTACTTGTAATCCAGGGTCTTACTCAGCTTGTCAATCATCACACTGAAGTGTGTGAAAGTGCTGTGGTACAAAGAACCCTGTGCCACGGCGCCAATGTCAGCTGTTTTCAAACATTAAATGTATGATCAGAAAACTGGCTTGGTAAGTCGCTGCAGCATGACTTCGCTGTTTTTGAGTTTTGATGTAAGACCATGTTGTCTTGGCAACTGTGTCATCACTTTCATTTGTTGAAATTGGAGGTTAGGTTGCAAAGCATTACAAAACACTAACTGTCCAACTGCAACATAGCAGAACTAGATTGAGGAACTGCTGCAAATAAAAGAAATCACATCACAATTCACATATATTGAAATTAATGTCCTGAACACATGAGAAACAATCTTGTCAGGCATACTTTCAAATGTTCTAGAATATTAACCAGAAGCACTTTGAAGTTGCTGGACCTTCCTATCCCTGTGTTCGGCATCATTTGTTAAGTTCCAAAGCACTGCAGGAAGACAGAAACTGAAGCTGAATCTCAATGACTGCAGCTCAGAGGAATGGCTGAGAGGAACTATAATGCGGTCAGGGGATTTTGACACTTCTAACAGAGTGGGGTCACTGTGTTTGCGCCGCAGAGGTCAAGATGTAGGTCAGAGCAGCGCCGACCTTGGTCTCATTAGAAAAACTTTTTGTGTTCAGGTTTAGTTTTCCTGAAACCTCGACAAACTTCAAAAAGCCACAATGTGGCTCCTTGGGTCTCATTCATGAAACATGGGTATAATTAATGAGAGTAAAATGGTAATTTATGCACACTTTGGTATTCATCAAACATTTAGTAGCTTTCACTTGTTTACATCTGACTCAGGCACGTGTGTAAATAAACTCAACTGTTCATTATTCAGTTCTTTCATTAGGCTTTTTGTGTTTTTCCATGAATTTGACACAACTGAATACTTGCTATTTTATTCTCCCGTACATTTACCCATACACAGGAGAAAGAAAATGACTTTTTTCTGTGCTTTGTAAATGGCATCTTAAATGGTAAGTGTTTGCCGTAGCAGAGACTATTTTACTCAGTCTTATATATGAGGAAATGAGAAGAAGGGGAGCAGCACTTGTCCTCTGGTCAACCCATAATGGCCTCGGCGCAAGGTATGAGGTCAGTGTCTGAAACAATAATGGAGTCTGACACATTTCCAATGATTAATGATAATGTGCTGTTTTTTTCCTGCAATGTGCTCTTCAGTTAGCAGCATTATTATTTTAAAAGTTTCGTTAGGTTTCTTTTTTTCATTTCAGTTTAGTTTAAGTTTTATGAGTGCATAACTAATTGTAGTTTTATTTATATATATTTATATCCCGTATTGTGCAAAGCTATTTTATTCTTGTACACCTTGAACCTAGCCTAGTATCACCAGACCAAAATTAGTCTAGCACCTCTCAGTTCATTTTTGATTTCCAAGGGGTGTTATCAACAGTCGCAGACCAAACGCCTCTGGATGCAACTGGACAGATCTACAACTAATCACAGTGGGACATTGAGCCAACTGGTGAATTTAACTCAACAAATCAAAAAAATATAGGATCACATCTTACTTTTTTTTTTTTTAAATACTTAACATAAGAGTCATCTGCCTTTCACACACACACATCAGGGGGTTATAGACAGTCCATGCTCTCTCATCCTGCATCTCAGGAGACAGTCCGTTATCGTCAAATTAAACATTTGCTCTCAGGCCGATTCGTCTGGTTCCCCTTCTACCTTAAACCATCAACATTGGTGGAAAATGAAAACAAAGCTGATTTTATCTGCAATTCTATTTCATGTAGTAGTACGCATTTCATTGTCATTTTTATTTAATTTTTGTGGTTATGAAAACTGTTTTTATTTTTATTTCAGTTAAAATGATTTTTCGCTGCTAGTTTCTAATCTTAGTTTTCACAAACTATAATAACCTTGATCGGCAAATTAAAATTAAAGCACTGTCTATCAAGTGTTATTAAAACCCTTAGGAAGACGACATGGTATCTTCATCGACACAGAGGCTGTCGGTGTAACACCATGGCCTCTGCTCTTGAACAGCTTGTTAAGCAGCATTAAATGCTCCTGCAATGTCTGCAATACTTAATTTCTTCATTATCTACTTTCATCACTGCCATTTTCATCTGGCAGTTGCGGGTGTTTGCCTTTGCCTCATTTGGCAATATCTGTGGCAATATAATTGTAAGTAATTCATAATTAGGGTGGCTGGAAACAGATTCCTCCAAACATTACGTATTTAAAGAGGTACTGCACACTAAAACGTGTTTCTGAGCTGAAACTCGAATTACTCCACTCTGAGTGTGTGTGTGTGTGTGTGTGTGTGTGTGTGTGTGTGTGTGTGTGTGTGTGGGGGGTGGGGG
>JAPQRN010000015.1:22412133-22432085 GCA_037367275.1 Coranthus polyacanthus
ACTGTGCGATGTTAACCCCTACTGAATCTCAGGGTACAAAGCAAGTAAATGTCCTGTAAAGAGAAGAAAACATCATCTCTGATCAACTCTGATCCACACTCAAACGTAGTAGAGTATTGCACCTTAACACTGGATGGAAAGAAGTCTGGTCTGAGCTACTGTAGAAACATGGTGGACCTACTCCCTCTATAGATATAAACGACTCATTCTAAGTTAACAAAAACACAAAAGGTTCTCACTTTCGTGGGATTATACACTAATGAAAACTAATGAAAAATATTATCACCTATTTCTGCAATTAGATCCTCCTAAATCTTACACACTGAACCTTTAAATACGTGGAAGAAATGTGGATGTTCACACTACTTACAACTAGGAGGGAACTACTTACGTGTAGTGCAGTCAATACAGAAGAAAATAGCACTTTGTTTGGGTTAACATAAACAAAGCCAAAATGACAGGAATACTTAGACAATGGATACTTTTGGCCCCCCTGCCAGCTAACCAACCCCTCTGAACCCGCAATACCCAGTGAACTGCACGTCACCATACCAGCTGTAAGAGGGGGCAACGGATGTGAAACAACAAACCACAAAAAAAACACACTGACCAGCTTGGCCTGTTTCTCAGCCTTCTTTGCAGCTTTCTCTGCTTCCTTCTGCTGTTTCTTCAGAGCTTTCTTTGACTGGGCCTGCTGCTCCTCCTCCGTCGCCCTGAACAGGAAGCAGAACACAACATAAACATTTAAGTCAACTTCCACCTTCTATTTCTCCTGCATCCCAGAGGAAGTTGTTGACTGCCTGGGAAATTTAATTCCGAGCCATCGTCAACCTCCAGCTTTTAAGTCTGCACTACCTTTAAAGCCATTGTTTTTCCCACAACAAACCAGCTGTAGCCTGTGTGAATGGAAGGCAGCTAAAAGCAGAGATGTTACAAAACAAGATTAGCTAGATAAACATTTAGGAAACAGTGGTGTCTCCTGCGCTTTCTATTCCTTTAGAGAATATGTGAAGAATACAGATTATTAGACTATAATAACATTTTGTCTTGTCTGAAAGTTAAAATGCTTTTATTTGTTAAATCTACACATCACAACACAATGTCAGAGCCGATAAGCATTTAACATTTGCCTGTGTAGCCAAAATGAAGGTTTGTCTGGTTTTTATATTAAAATGTGGTAATTAAAAGTCTGTTTTAAAATAGATGAAATAAAATAAAGATGCAAGTGATTTATGCTGGCTGACATCAGGATCATATTATTTATCAGCTACTCACTGAGGAAGTGGTAAACACACACTTTATGTCAGAGACTATAAGGCGATAGATAAAGTTGTAATAAACCAGCTGATCAGAGCTCTAAATACAACCTGTGTGAGCCAGGACTTAAGGTGAATGAGTGAGCGCTCTTTGGTTTTCCAGTGACCAGGTGTCTAGACTTATGGGAAGCCTTCAAGCAATATGGGAGCTGTTCCCATTTAGTCACAGGAAATAACACGGACCCGAGGGCAATTATAAACAGCAAAAGAGCCTAAACAAGAACTACAAATCAAAATACATGAGGTGGCCCTATTCTCCACTTCCAGGGCAGAACTTCAGATCATCCACAGTCCAACAAGAAATTATTATTTTCAAATTAGAGGTTGAACGATAGTCGATTTTTACAATATAATAAGGGTAGTTTGGAACGGAGAAAAGCCGATGGCCTATCAATTGGCTGATAGCGACCTCTGACAAAAAATGTCGACACTGACATTGATATTAGTTATTAGTTAGTGGATAACTGCTGTCATACAGAGGCCCTAAAGTCTTTAAAGTTTTTGTATGTTGTGCACACACAATATTATGCTGTAAGAGTAAGTTAGTTATACAGTTCCTGACACACATTTTTAGCACTGAAATAAGCTGTGCTGTTCACCTGAAATAAAAGGAGTGTTAACTACATTATCAAGATGAACACTTGGCAAACCAGCTGGATGTGTTAAATAGGATCGTTTTTCACCCTCAGGTAAGTGAGGTCAGCGAGTGCCAGTAAGGGCTGCCTATAAACCTCCTTCACTCTGCTGTCACACCAGTTCCCATAGCAACTCTGCGGCTCGCCATACTTAACATACTTAAACAGCTAACTTAATTTCACACAGATTCCACACGAACACAAATAATTATATGCTGCACAGATGAGCATAATCCGCTTAACCCTTTTGCCCAAAGTCAATGGCCCCTTAACCAGTTTTACTAGTGTCTTGCTGGCAGGTCAAACAGGTGTACGCCCCAAGTCCTGTCAAGACTCCATAGTTAAATGTTCACAGATCTTCAACGGCCCTAAAATAATTTTATCATAAAAAGACAATAAAACATATGGAACAACAGGAACAACTGCACACAAAACCAAAAATGTTAACAGTCACCATGTGAGGCTTGGCTATCTAAAGTACACTAAGTGAGCAGAACATTGAAAGGTCTTTATATTCAAATGAAATCTAGTGCAACAGTCCTGTCCTGTTACACTGCTTGAGTCTAATTTAGTTGATTTCCAATGTATTGAAGCCATTGTTTTAACACTGGCATGTGTCATACTGTACGTCCTTTAAATGGTGGACAAATCCACTTTCATGCAATGCTTCCACAAAAGTAACATAAGATACAAGGTTTCAACTTAATTGATTTGCATTTGAGTTCTCTCTTTTTTCTCTTTCAGGTAACTCAAAAAAAAAGACAGACAAAGTTCTTAAACATCACACATTCTTTCTTTTCTTACTCCAACTGTAAACATGGCCCATGACCAGAGGGGAAGATGGAAGAATGTGCTTGAGCACGACGTGACAAGTTAGGATATGCACAGTCCTTTATAAAACACTAATGTTGTTTAATGTGTGTGTTGTGGGATTTAAGCAGTAACTGGAGTAAAATTATATTTAATTCCCATACGTTTTAAAAAAAGGCGAGTTTCCAGCAATGTATCTGGCGAGACATGTAAAGAGATCATGAACTAAGAGTTTTAAAATATAATGTGGTGGTCACAACATAAGCCCTAGGTACAAGTAATACTGCATCACTGTGATTAATGTTATGTTTAGCTTTACAGTGTTGCTTTTTAAACACTTGGCTGAAATGAGAAAACTTTAAAATATCTCTGCTTGAACTGTCAGATGATGCAATCTGCAGCATGTTCAAAGTAATGCTAGCTAGCTGCTAGCCGTAATAAGGCTACACAGCGGTAGTTAAAGTCTTATACATATGTGACGCTGCCAAACATAAAGCATGGCATGCATAACTGTCACTTTCTTCTTACCCCTGGACTTCCTCTTTAGTCATGTCGAGCTATATTCTTGAAGAAACAGGGGAAAATATGTCACGGCCGTTTAGCAGAGTGTCATCAGCTGTTCGGAGCATGGACGTGCACCGGAAGGAAGGACGTGTTTTGACGGAGCACCAAATACCGAGGGCTGCGGGGTCCGGTGAGAAACATAATACAAGTACAGTTCCGTATGAGTACGTCTACAAACAATGTAGCGTTAGGGACCTTCCTTTATTTTGTTATGATTTAATTTACTGAATGGACAATATCGATTCAGGAATCTCAGGCGTTGTTCATCCATTACCATGGACCATTTACACACTTATAGGTGGAAATGTAGTGCTCCCTCATTCACCGAGCAAAGATAAATACAATAGTTGGTTTATAGATATAAAAGGGAGATTGGAACTCTCTGCTACAAACCATAGCGCAAATTGCCCGAAAGTCGCAGCCATCTTGGAACAACTTGGGACAACTACGGACTGAGACCTATATAAACAAGCTTCACAGCTGTTCGATTCTTCATTAATAGGACGATTATGAGACTGTCAACAGTTTTGACACAACTTAAATGAAGACTGCTGTACAGATACAAACATCCGAGTCAAAAAATGAATCATCAAACTTTTAAATGGGATGGTTGATTTACAAAAATTAATTCACAAAACTCATATGGGGGCGTTATGGTAATGTTTCCTATCTTCCTTTTAAATCCATGAGTGGGTTCTTCACCCCTTTCTTCTCACACAGAGACACATGAACATATGGGTAAAACACTGCCTACATGTATCACCATGTGTGGGCTGTTTTGCACATCCTCATGAACAAGTGACACTCTCCATGAAATTACTTTCACATCTTTGGTTGAGTGCATCCAGGTTTGTTCTGACCTTCCCATGAATGGCTGTGCACAGCAAATGACAGTGGGTCCCATACTGTGGGGGTCATCAAAGCTTTTCTCAGGCTGTTGGCCACAGGAGCTCCTGATGCAGGAAGCAGCCTTCCTGCTGCTCACTTTCCAACCAAAACAATGTAACCATTAGTGGAGTAGGTCACAGCCCAAGAGGAACCGCTGGCATTTGTGTTTCTTTCATCTGTAGTTTCAAATATCCATTTAGAATTATTTTTTGGCGCTTAGTGGTACTTATACCATTACTCCTAATTGTAATGCATGTCAACAACATACATGATTCCTAGTACCCAGCATAGACAATAATGGTCTCAAGTGTCAAATTGCAACGACACAACTTAGATGCACAATAGTAGGCCTAATGAATCACCAGTAGAGGATATTTCCTGTCCATTTCAACAACTTTGGCCTTTAACCTGGTAAGCAAACAAGAAATCCCTCACAAAAGCAAAATACACACTTGAGTTTGTTTTAATTGATATATTAAATGTCAGAGGGGTTAGGGGAACATGGGAGATTTCTGTTTTTTAAGAGATCAGTATCTGTAATAAGTTTATTATCACAAAAATCTGTAAATCACCAAAGAGACAGAGAAGAGCCTACGTGTGTTACTGAAAGGTTCTCATCACAAGAAAGAACAAAGTGCTTTAATAATGGATGAAACCCCGTCTTTTCTCAAGGGGGCCACAAGTACTTAAAAAGAAGCAATTTAGTCAGTTTGGATAAAAGCATGAATCCTTCATAATAATGACAGTACCTTTGAAATACATTTAGAATAAATAGTTTATTTGACTTGAATCAGTCTCAAGTTCTAAAATACGAACCAATAGTCCTCCCTCTGCAGGAAACTCTTTACACTGGCTCAGTATGTTTTAGAATAGACTTTAAGACTTTATGGATGACTTTTAAGGCTCTGCTTGCTATATTTTTTACCTTTTTTTTTTTTTGGTCTGTTCAGCTTGGCTGAAAACTAAAGGGGACAAAGTGTTTGCAGTCAGGGCCCTGAGGCTCTAGAACAATCTGCCTGAGGAAATCAGGTCGTCTGAGTCAGTGATCCAATGATCTCCTTCAGGTCCTCCTTAAAATATACTTTAATCTTACAGCCATTTCTGACTTGATGTAAGCTTTAATTTCCTTAAACTGTCAATTTATCTCGTTTTGTTGGCTTTTTTATACTCTAAATTGTTTTTATTCGGTTTGTTTTATCTAAGGTCTTTATCAGCTATAATAAACAACATGTCAGTTTATCAATTCACTAGTCCCAGTAGGTGCACATGAAATGCATTTCTGTATGTGGTGGTTGATATGATCCATGTCCAGGTATGAGGCTGTTTTCAAATCAAGAAAGCAGATGAGGGTTGATCTGTACATACAGAAGTGTTATTCACAGATCTCTCCTTGCACGTGGTGATGCAGCCAAGCTCCTATGCTAATTCTGAATCACTTGGGAAATTTCCAACTGAAAAAAAACCTCTTCTTCTTTTATCCTGTTTCACTGTGAGAGACCAGAGCCCCAAAATACCCATTAACCTTGCGGCTTGATGGGGGTACTTCACAACTTGTTTTTACATGCAAAGTCATGGAAATGTATCTCCATTGGAGTCTTGAATGAATGCCAGCATAGCATTGCACGGCTATCTGACGACCCCATTCTCTGTATCATCTATTGTTGCCTGCTTCCTTTGGTCTTATATTTGAACATCACTCTGTCACCAGTCCAATGAGATTAAGTCTCTATAGCGAATAAAAGAGCCAACAGAAAGATTGATGGGCGAGTGTGTGTTCATAACTTGTCATTTTTATGTCTTTTCTTGTCACGATGGAATTCAAGCGCATTTATTGCTTTGATATATCGCACCAATGCTCAACAAAAACTATTCCTGCCTATTTGCATTTTCAGAAAATATATCCCGTTTTTGTGAATAGTATATTTTTTTTTTTTATGAGGGCACGGACAAGTTGACCTGTATTGTTAAGTGAATGACGATAACACTTGTTTACAACCAACGCACAATAGAGGCAGTATATCTTGCAAACTGAAAGAAAAGAGAAAAAAAGTCACAGGAGACCTTAACATGCTATTTTCTTTGTTAAGAAGCCATATGGGTGCTAATTATAAATGAAGATTTTAGCTTTTGTGTCATGGCAGCTTAAGATGTAAAAGTGCACAGATGTTCTTGCAATTACAGGGCCTGTGAGCTTAGCCCTCCTTCTGCTTTTTACCCAGATCAGGTGGAGACATTTGTGTTAGGGACAGACAAACCCCACCCCCACCCAAGACACACACCTTTTCCCCCGACCCCTGAGGGAAAGGGTAGCAGGCTTAGATAAAAAGGCACACCACGCAATCATTATGAGACTCAATGATTTTTTTTTTATTTTTCTTAGAAAATAACTCAAACATGGTAAACAAAAAACAAAGCAGCATGCAGTTTATTTTACAAAACTTCCAGTGTGAGTGACAGCAATAAATAATAGCTTTCAGATAATCACACAATTTAAGTGCGGACACACAAATGCTACAAACTATGTACAGGTTTCCACAAGGAGCTGCTATCCCTGAAAACACAAAAGACATTCGATGCCCAGCCTTTACAGGGCAACACAGATTGTAAAGATGAAAACTGGGGAAATGAATCATGATTATAAAATGGAAGGAATGGAAATAAAGGCTCTGCCTGAGGACACAATCTGCACTGAAGAAGATAAACTTGAAAAAGTGCAGTAAAACCCTCACAAGACAGTTGCAGTAAACAAGGCAAAATAAATCAAAATGTATAAAAACTCTTTTTTACATGTGTACAAAATGTAGTAAGTTCTTTGAAATTAAAGCTTAGTTTTTGTCTCTCCTGAGAGTTTCAAGTCCAAGATTCGCCGTTAACTTGACAAAACACTTGAAGATTCGGATTCAGTTGACACGGATGAAATTGGCCCTCGCTTTTTTGTCATGAGAGTCGCTTTTTGACTTGATCTGCTGCTGACAGTCAGTGCACTCCGGGCTGTCTTCTTAAACTTAACTCCCAGGAAAGCATATAGAATGGGGTTTAAGCAGCAGTGGAAATAAGCCAGAGCCTCAGTGACAGAAATCCACTTCTCCACTGCCTGCTCTAGTTCACAAGACGAGGGAACCACATTCAGCATGATGAGGGTGTCCAAAAAGATGCCCAAACAGTAGGGCAGCCAGCAGGTGAAAAAACACAGGATGAGGATGACCGTGGTCTTCAGTGCTTTCCTCTTCAGCACCTGACCCTTGGAGCCTTGCGACAGCTTGGCAATAATGATGCAGTAGCAGATGAGAATGACCAGGCCAGGCAGGATGAAGCCCACCAGGATGTGCTGGAAGCGGAAAACGACTGTCCATATGAGACTGGATTCCTGGGGGTAGATACGCTGGCAGATGATCCTGGAGTCTGAGGTCTCCATGCTTTCATACTGGCTAAAGAGGAGGTTAGACGAGCTTGTGTCTTGAGTTCTGGCAAACACCAGGTCGGGAACAGTCAGCACGGCCGCGGGCAGCCACACACCCACGTAGATCACTCTGCTCGCGAGAAGCTTCCTTGTGGCTTGGCTGTTTGTGGCCCGCACAACTGCCAAGTATCTGTCTAGACTGATGAAGGCCAGGATCAGCACACTGCTGTACAGGTTGACCGTGTAGATCATGTGCACAGACACACAGAGGAAACCTCCGAAGTACCATGTTTTGGCTGCGTCCACAGCCCAGAAGGGCAGCGTGAGGACAAACAGGAGGTCAGCCACAGAGAGATGGAGCCGGTATTTGTCTGTCATTGTTTTGACTTTTTTCTGGTAGCCCATCACAATAACAACTAATCCATTGCCAATGATTCCTAGAAAGGCTATTATTCCATAGACTGTAGGTAGGAAGATCTTGTTGAAGTCGTTGCTGAGTGTTCTGGGACATGGCTCCTCGATGTCCAGATCAAAATCTCCAGACTCGGCTGAGATGTTGTCAGAACTGTTGTCAAAGAGGTCAAATGAAATCTCATACTGAAAGAAAAAGCAAATGAAAAGTTAGAAATAATTGAACTGGATTGAATAATACCTTAGTAACATGGCTAAATTCTATCTCCTTTAAATAGTTTGTTCTGACAGAACAGGCCAAGCTCTAAAGTTGGTTCAAGTTTTGCTTGAATAATGGATCTCGTAGAGTTCCCTCCAAGTTTCTTATTTTATCCATGGTTGCGCATGATGTTACGTGATGACTTAGGTAACACATAGGCTAATAACCTCCCACCATGTACACACTACATTAACTTATAAAACAGCCTCAAGTTATTTATGAGATAACTGTAACGTATATCAGATCAGTAAAACGGGAAAGTGACTCACCTCCATGTTGACCACGCGTTGATGTTACGTTGGGAGTTGCGTGCGTTTGCATCTGAAGCAGGGTAAATAGTAGCTTGCGCCAGTGCAACTCAATAAATAGCGCCGGTCCTAACCCGTCCTCCACGGGGAGGAGGAGGAGGAGGAGGAGGAGGAGGAGGAGGAGTTGTACTCGTCTCCAAAAACAGGTTCGCTATAAAACCAACAACCCCGCGTGTCTGAGGGCGTTAGTTAGTCAAAACGTCAACTTTCAACGAAAAAAAAAAAAGAAGAAGAAAAAAAAAAGAGAGCCGTGGCGTCTGCGTTTGAGGCTGTTACACTTGAGTATTCACTGTTGGCTTTGATAACATATTTGTCTCACTGTGAAGTTAGAGCTTTTACGTGTTTTGGTGTTTGCTCTCCTCTGTATCAGACCTAACCTCTTGTCATTTAGTTGAAAATAAAGAACATTACATTACTGCGGCATGCGAAAATCATATGCAATTATTGGGGTACCAGTTTCAAAATACAAAAAAAAAAAAAAAAAAAAAAAAATCAACACAGGAGGGACCTCTTCTTCATTATCACTGTAACGCACCGAAGTAATGGGACATCTGCAGACCCTACGTGAAGTTGAGCATAATAGAAGATTTAATATCAGTCATCATAAACTCAAGAAGTGCACTGAAGATGCCTTCATGAATATAGAAATGTTCCATTGTCCCCAAAGGCAGCCAATATGCTGTTGAATTCAGTTTAAATGACTAATCTATAACATGCGCTATAGATAGTTAGAACAATTTCTGGACTACACAGACTCTCCTGGTAAAATATAGTGTCACATCCTGCTCTACTCTCTCCTCATTCCCCATGAAGATAGGAGTGACATTTAGATCGGTCGTTCCGGGTCTTCTTCAGCCTCATATTTCTCTCTACAAATCACTTTAGAGCTGTGTCTGATGACACTTTTCATCAGCGGAGGTCTGAATTTGTCCTCACCTCTATACACACCCTGTCACTCCTCAAGTACTGTTATGTCTGGGCTCCAAAGTGCTAAATGACCCCCAGTGGATCTGAAGAGAACCACATACTCTATAATGTGGGTTTTTTTTTTTTTTTATCAAACGGCTTTGAGCCACAGAGTGTAGAACATTCATTCTCTCACCGCTTTACTAACCCTCTCTGATTTCAGTTAAGTTAGTGATGACAGGGTCAGGCCACACGAAACTCCTCCACCCTCCTCTGAGCCAAAGCTGACGGTTGTCTGAAACTGAATATCCTCCATGTATATATCCTTGATATATGAGAGCAATGATAGACTCGAGTGTATCTGCGACATTGATGTCCTCTCCTTGCGTTGCGAAGAGATTCCTAATGCTGCATGAAAAAATCATCACGTTGACATTAAAGCATTCAAAAACAACCGTAAACACTTCTGATTTTATCCATAGACATAGAACAATTCTGTTTACACGACTGTGGTTTGGGAGAAATATTCCCAGGATTACTTTATCCTTCAGTCAGACAGACACAACATCATATTGCCCATATCAGCACTTTTTTCATTTGACTAATACTACAATGTCACAGCTTAACATAACCTACAATTAAGCTTTAGCAACTAAAACCATTCTGTCAAAGCAACACTTCACAACCTCATTGCTTTGAAATCCCCCTAAAACCCTTAACAGTTCACAGTTGGATTTCAAAATATTGTCAGTGAGCTTGGCTGAAACAGTTTTTATAAATGAAGAAGGTTAATAAAAGATTGCAGCCGAGGTTGAGTAATAAGAACGCCGGCGGTGATGGAAATGGGATGGAAAATTGAGCAGTTTTTTTTAATGTATGATCTGCATAGCTGTTGTTGCATTTTTTGACCTGGAAAATCAGAAAAAAAAGGAAAGTGATCCACTATGTACGGTTTTTATATTATCTGGTGCAAAAACATGGTATCTTGCACAACTAAAATCGCCTTGCCTGAGTTCGATTGGTTCACACTTAACACTCAATAGGCGGTAAAGACTGAAAAAAAACCAATCAATAAAAGGCTCACATGGGTGGCTTTTGAAGAAACCTGTACAAAATGCATCTCTACAACACCACAGCTGCCTGAGTTAAGTAGAAAAAACAGACAAAACAAAGAAGTGATTATCACATATAATGACAAAGATAAATTAATTATCTCATAATGTGTAATATTTCACCCCCACAGACATTATTAACACTTTAATTATTGAAATAAAGGTAATAAGGATTTAATGCGTCTTAACAAAGTTGTTGTGAGCTAATCCTCTGATCCGCCTGCAGCTGGACTCCTGAGGGGAGGAACAGGGGGAATCTGCAGCTCAGAGAAAGGCCACTGTATTGGTATGATGCTCTTATCAACAGCATTCAGATGCAGACAGTTGCTCTGTTATCTGTCTGCAAGCAGAACTCCTGGAATTCATCTGTTTGCTGAATTATACAGTATTTCTTTTCTTTACATTCCCCCACATCACTTTCACTACAGAGGGGAATTCCACTGATTCATGTTTTGAAGTTGCATTTTTATTTTTTTTTGCAAGTTTTCAGAAGTATTTTTTCATACAGTTTGTATTTGTAATAACACCACATTTTCCTCCAAATTCCCAAAGCTGGTTTCAAAGTCACCGGAGATAATTCAGTTACTTGGCATTAGATCACTTTGCTGTTCTTGCATGAAAGAAAACTATTTTGAAAGCAAAATGCTTTACACATTTCACAACTCATAACTCAACTGGACGAATAACATGCAGTGCAACAATTACACTATCAATTAAAGTTCTAATATCTCGCTTGTTCATATAGTAAAGGAAGGCCCCGTGATGACATGAATCAAAATGAGATGTTCTGATCAGTGATAGAAATTGAGGAGCCACTTTCGGTAATTCATTTTATTTAACCCTCACACCTTCAAAAAAACAAACAAAATATTCCACAAAAAGTTCAGTGTAACTATTGTTTAGTGTTTTATGTGTTGGGTAAAACGTTGAGCAGGAAGATTAGGTATGACATTCAACATGTACTCGTGTCATGCTCCTTTTTCAATTTGCCCTTCGTCATTTTTTGATTTGTGTTTACACAAAGCGTATGATTTTGCAAGAGCCAAAAAGATTTCATCCTCATAATAAATAAGACCCTTTTTTTTGGCTTCAGCTGGATATCTGCAGCCTCGTCTGTCAGTGTGAGGATTCAGATTGCTATCGGCCTGGAATACAAAAGATCTGTGAGCTACTTAGAATACAAATCACAAGAAGTGTGAACGGCAGCGAAGGGGGCTCTTCAGTGAAGAATGCCTATTGAAATGAGGCAGGAGAATGCCAAGGAGATAAAGAGAAGAATGAGCAGTGCTGTTCAGTCAACATCAGCCTTCTCGCTCCGACTGATCCCAACTCCCCTCAGCAAGTTGGTTCACGATCATTTTTTTTTTTTATAATGATACTCTGCTCAAATATCACCTTCACTTTTTTTTTTTTTAAATGACTGCGTAGAAAATAACATCCACCCTTTGTTGTTGAAGCTGACTTTGAGTCTCGCCCTTAAATGCACAAAAGCCTTTCAGTCACTCAAAGACTTTTAATCTCTTGTCTGAGCACTGAAAAGTGGTATTTCAACACAATGCATGCTCCAAGGTTCCTCTGTACGTGCTCCCAGATGCTCATCTGGTAGTGAGTGTGAGAGAGCGAGACAAGGGGATTCATGTTGCCGAACACATTCATACATCCTTTTAAAGAATGGGAATTACATGTTAAATCTGTTTTATTGTTCTTGATAGATCCTTGATTTGGCCATTTAATATCATCTTTGTAATGTATGTGCAGAGGCTAAAGTGTGAATGTTTTCGTGGGACCCGAACCCAACGCTAGGGTCAGGGCAGGGGTAGGCGGCTCCTGAGCCACATTCGGGTTTTTTGCCCCTCTCCGGTAGCTCCCCTGTGGCTTTTTCTAAATAAATAAGTATAAGGAAATGATTAACCCTTATTTTTTCACATTTTGACATCATTGCTGTCAGCCAAAAGTCAATCTTACATTACCCAGTTGTAAAAGTGTGTAACCAATACACACAATAAAATACAGTTTTAACATTTTGTCAACTAAACTGTGAATTATATATTACATTGTGCCGAGCTGTTGGCCATGGTAGCCTGATAGTTTTCTTGACTGTAGTTCTATGATTTCATAAATGGACCAAAAAATGATTGAAATTCAAAGTTAAAAAATATTCCTAACCACCGTGTGCTAAAACATAAATAAATGCTCATTTAGACCTATTAGCCTAAAATTACCTGCAATAAATGGCCCAAATGTTTTTTGCGGCTCCAGACAGATATTTTTTCTTACTTTGAGGCCAAAAGTGGCTCCTTAGGTAGCAAAGTTTGCTGAAAACTGAATAAGTTTAAGGCCAGTATGCATGAAAGGGATAATTTTCTAATTTCTATGGTTAACACAACCCAAAGTACATCAGTTTAAAATGGCTGAAATGTAACCCTAACCCTAAAGTGGGTCGTCATTGACCTGGCGGGTGTTTAGAATTAAATGACTCAAGATGATCTGAATGTTCCTGCATGTTTGTGCATATGTTCATTATTCACCCTGGAATGCATAACATCTTTATCTGTGATATCGTTGAAGGCTCTATATGGGCGCATTGGATGTTTTTCCACCGTTCCCTGGTCGACGTGTGAAGGTTGTTCAGGGAAGACGTTTGGTTGATGGCTGGCAGTCCTCTCAGCCAAGACTATTCATCCATCACGCTCTCAGGGCCTTTGTCTGGGGTTTATCTCCATCAGGACAAGATACATCAAGCCTCAGTGCGTAAAACATGACACTGAAAAAAAAATGGTGACTAATAAAAGAGGTTTGATCATACATGCAGAGGTTGTGGAGAAGTGACTCTAATCTCACGAGAGGGTTGTGCAAAATAGAAGAGACCGTGAATCATTTGTTTTAATAAATTGGCACAGACAAATAGTAATGGTTATATTTCCACACACACACACAAATATTTGTAAAAGCATCCGGCTTGCTTGCTTAAATGTTTGTGTTTGAAGAAAGAGCTTGATTTTGAACAATAGACCCACTTTAAAGACAAAGCTTGCTCCTTATCTTTGAAAGGCACCCTCTTAAACATCCTACTTTGCTGTGGGGCTGTGTGTGTGTGTGTGTGTGTGTGGCTAGCCCTCTTCATATCACTTTTCTTGACCTGAATCAAGGTCACAGTATCACAGGGAATTCAGGGACTCCTATGGTAGTGTTGGTCAGTATTGATTGACATGAAAAGAATCACATTTCTAAGGTAGAAACATATAAAAGTGGAGAATATCACTGAAAAGCCATTTAGGACAGAGCATTTTCTTCTAACAAACATTCTTAAATCAAAATAAATAATTGAATTTCTAAGCCAGAAACATGTAACAGGGGAAAACAGGAAAGATAACATGTTTTATGTGACTTTCATTGAAGCTAGAACAGAGCATTTCATCTAGTGTCATGTTTCTGCAGTCGGTCTCAGGATTACATTTCTAAGCCAGAAACATGTAACACTGGACAAATAGGAAATAGAAACTTGGTTTTTATCATGTAAGACACAGCACTTTGAACTAAAATCTTCTAAAAAAAAATGTTCAGCTCACAGAATTTAATTTCTAAACATGTATCAGTTTCCTTGTGTTTAATAATGTAGAGTGAAGCTGTAATTGTTTAGCAGTTCAGTGATATTCTGCACGCTTTCATCAGTTTTCATTTGAAGTAGTTTTATGGATGCACTGGTTTACGTCCCCAGAGGGAATATGGTCTGAAATAACTGGTCTGAAAAGAGTCATAACCTGCCATTGTCTTCTGAACAAGGTCTTTTCATTTTTTAAGTGCACTGAAGTATAACACCTGCACTTGTCTGGATAAAAACTAGTCTCCGCACAAACTATAAAAAAGACCCGTCTTCTTAAAGTAATGAGTATATTAATGTATTTCTGAGGGTCCGTAGTTTCCGAACCATTTGTTTAAAAAAAATATTCTCCATTCTGACTATGCGAGTTATTTCAGGGTCACAGCAAGATTCCAATAGCAACTCGTACAAAAGTGTCTCGCCTTTGACATGAGGCCTCAGTGATTTATTTCCATTTTTTCCCTTGAATACTAACAAGCAAAGTCTTCATCCACTAGTTTGACAATGTTGGTGGGCAACAAATAGCAGCAGGCGATTTTTTTTTTCTCCTCCCAGAACATTTTCATGCTGATTAGCCTGAATCCTGCTGCTGCCTGTCCTGACACGGAATCCCTACAGAATTAGAAAACAGGGCATGAACCAATAAAAACCGAAATGTTTGACACTGCCCTCGAGCAGGGAGAAATATATATCCACGTGTGGCACGGATCCAAAGCAAGTCACAAAGTTGGTTGAGAAATGCGGCTTGTTGTTGCATAGGAAGCATGTTTGCTATGAGTCTATGATAAATGCAACCGGGGTTCCCTTTCCTTTTTTTTTTTTTTTTTTAAACTAACGTCTCTATTGTGGTTTTGCCTTGCAACAGTAATAAAACACTGCCAATAACTGCCCCCAGTGCCTCGTGTTGCAAACCAGTTGTGTATACATTAAATAAATGCAATGCAAACTCATTTGCACGGATGATTTGGATGCACTCGTTTGCATGACAGTTGACATGTGCAATTAAAAACCTGTTCTTGTCAAGTGCTCTCAAACAATCTGTGTTATACAACTGTCACACAACCTCCGAGACCTTCCTTAGTAAGACTCTCAATCATGTTCTGAGGGAACATAAGGACTTTTCTATACGATTTTCACAGACTGTAGGAGATTTCAGTGCGGCATTAGAGTATGACAGAAGATCACAGCGAGACTTCTTTCAGGCTCTCTGCAGGTGGAGACCCTCCATCTGTCCTGTGTGGATGGTAGAGGAGAATCAAACCTGAGCTCAGCCCAGATCACCTCAGATAACAGGGACAATAGACCAGATGACACCAGACAAGCTTTCTAGAACTGAGTGACCAGAGGAGGGAATGAGGGAATAAACCTGCTGCCAAGCCAGACCAACTCATTACCTCCAACATCACTAGAGTTTTAAAGGAGGAATGTCTGAAGTTACATGTCAGGCCAGGACGAACCTTTTTTTCCCCACTAATTTCACTCATTTTCACAGAAGTGACACTGTGTCTTTAGTTGAATCTAAATCAACAAAATAAATAACTTGATCATAATTGACATCTTTGTTTTCAAACCCTAATTTGTAGCTCCACTATCATCTTTTCATCTAGTAATTACTTATTAAAGAGTGGCTTATGTTGTGGAGATTAGAGACTGCTTTGTGGACTATGTTGCAGAAATGGATAAAGTATTGATAAGGTTTTTCAGGAATACGCCATAGCAACATTTAGGCATTACTCTAGTGTCAGAGTAAGTAAATGCAACACTTTAACCTTTGCTTTTCCAGAGAGGCTCTGTGTGTAAAATGCCTTTGGCTTTTCCTTTTAGTGCTGATTTATAGCACCACTCAGCACAAGAAGACAGGCTTCATTCATTATTTAATCCCTGGGTTGGAAAACCAATGTGCTGGATTTGTGTGGATGAGCATCCTTGTCGATGGACACAGCTTCCTGTGACGGGTGACGTAAAGTTCTGGTCTGGAGCAAGGGGACAAGTGTCCAGCACCAGGCCAGTTACAAAGCACCGGTGCAGGAATATCAATCAGCCCGAGCCAGAGGGACGCTTTACCGCCCCTCTGGTGCCTCCTTGTCTGAAAGATGACACCGTCTACACAGTCTACTGCCTGAAGCTAACAGAAAACAAATAGTCCTTTTATTTTTTTATTTTTTTTGTCTTGCTACAGTCAGGGCAGGGCAAAGTAGAAAGTCAGACTGTTTTGGAAATCAAAAATGTTGTTCTTATGTGCTCCAGCCTAATCTCAACCCGTCAACTACGTCAAGCAAAATTTCAAGCAAACTTTTGAAATACTGCAAAAAACAAAGAAAATGAGAATTAGCCATGTTTCCATGAGGAGTGAATAAACTAAGCTGTGTAGTGTTAATAAACTAGGTTGATAAAAATATGTTGACAGAAACACGTCGTCAGCTGATCAGTCACAGGCTGATTCATGATTGCATACCAAACTTTCTAATCATTATCTGCTCATCAAACTGGAGCGAGTGGTGAAGCAATAAAATGTGTGTGGCAACTCAGTTGTACCGACGAATGCAGGTAGAAATGCTGTTTAGCTGAACATTTTCTCCGAGATTGTTGATACTTTGTTGTGAAGAGTAGGAAATGTGTATTATTTCAGACGGAGAAACACTGTGATGCCACTGAAAGGAGTTTTGGATTGTTTCTCCTCATGTTTGTATCAAGGCTGACAGGGAGTGCCCCCTGTGAATTAAAAAACACCAGGATTTATAGCTAAACAAACCAACTCTCTGTGCTCTCTCAACCCTATGATAGAGTTTCCTACTCGAGCCAACTGTTTGGTCGAATCCTAAAGGCGCTCGCTTGGGACCCGTAACCCTTTGTACTCTGCTGCCTTTGGGTTTATTTTCGCAGCACAATTGAATTCTTTTCTTTTCTGAAGACTGCAAAGACTGTAGATCCCTCTGCAGATACAGAGTGTTGCCTTTCCTACCCCCCACTGCCCTGAATCTGTGGGGATTATTGTGTTTATGTGTAAACAAACATATGGAGTAAATAATACATCTGGATTTGGTGTGCCTACCCAACATCCGGTCTGCTAACCTTTTGATTATTTAGCATGCTCATGCTGTAGAATTGTTTATGGCAGGAAATGGGATGTGCTCTGGTCACTCTCAGCATACCAATAGCACTGTACTCTCACAGGAAGGCTATTGATCAGGATATGACAGGTGCTGTTTGTTTGGAATCGTATTTCTGCTGGAAAACTCTGTGTTGTTTGTTCTCATCATGCTCCTGGAAACTATAACGCGATCTACCTTCAACCACAGCAAGCGGATTTGGCCGAAACATAACGCTCTCCTGTGACACACAACGATGTAGGGAATATCAATTTATGAATTAGCAGGAGCTAGTCTTCCTGACTTATCAAGACAGCGAGCTTGAAGAGCAGAATGTGATGAAGTGCTGCTTTTCTGGGGGCAGACAGAGGTTTTTCAGGCCTCAGGTGGTGGCAGGCTCCTATGAACTTATATTGTTTAGACTGATTATTATCTGTCAAGCAGCGAGGCTCTTGGATATTTGCTTTGAGCTGTGGTGGCCGGAGAGGACAGCCCCAAGGCAGCTGGCAGAATGTGTCATTATTATCAGGAGTGTCAACAAAGCTTCTGGCTTATCGTCAATAACATCTGTATGACAGCGCGAGCAGTGTGTGTGTTTCAGTTAGCTCCATGCCCTGGTGTGATTCACTGTTTACTTTTATCTTGTATCCAGATAAACCTTGTGTATTTTGAAGTGTTTATTGCACACCAGCTGGTAACTTACACCCGCCAGCCCCCACCTCATCTCTATCCACAGGATAGTCCTTGAAACCTTTGCTTATTTTTATTTTGTCTGCATCCTTTGTTGCAAAGTCACTCTGCTCCTAGTGTTTGTGCTTTGTCCCACAGATCACCCGTCAATCAGATGGCGTGGTTAGGGATTTTCTGTTGATGAAGTTCTACTTTTCGCCTGTGTTCGTTTGTTCAGTCTGATTGCTTTCAAATTCATCAACAGTTCATCTTTTGTTTGTTTCAGGCAAATTGCAGGTGCAAAGCATATCGCTTCCTGTGCATCATGGGGGTTTTCCTGAGGCGCTCCAAACAGCAAAAGCTTCTTTGAACTGGTTTGTGGGATGAATCATTTCTGTGGCAACTGAGAGATTCATTAATTCAGCTTCATTTCTTTAACAAAGGCTATTAAGTTTGGTAAGTAGACAAAGTAAGTGAAGCCTTACCCAGAAGCAGTCAGTAAATGTACATGATGAAAGTAAACAAAATACAGCATGAATCAACACAATTTGTCTGTGATGCTTTTCGCAAAAACAATAACAAAGGGACGAGAGAGAGGAGGCAGTCAGACCACTTACTGTGTTGTGTACTGTTTTCTCTGAACTGTTCACTGTTGTTCAGGAGACAGATTTGGAGTTCACCCTAAAGTTGTGATTCATCACTTTGTGTAGGTGGAGAAAATTTCAGACAAGTAACCCTGCAGACACCAGACTCCTCTAACAGGTAAACAGGAGAATCTTGGGTAGAAATTGTAAGGCAGCCGAGCATTAATAAGTTGGTATATTTCAAGTTTGGTTTAGCACAACTTTAGTGACTTTCATGTATTAGTAAATGATTTTGCTAATTGATGTTGTGTCTGTGTGTGTCTGAGAAACAGCAGCTCAAAAATGGACTGGTGGAAGAGCCCGCAGCTGTAGAAGTTGCTTTTTCTTTCCACTCTGTGAATCAACAATTCATTTCCAGGCGATTTGTACAAAAGGTGATTGTTAGCAGCAGGTCCTGCCTGTCCACTTACAGTTTCCTGAGTGAACCCTCCAGACAGCCATTGCTCAATCATGGTTCACCTCTCTGGCAGAGGGCATGGACGGCAGCTTTCACACTCACTTCAAATCAAATCAATGACTGATCCATCATGGGCCTCTTGCCTTCGGGGCAGCTTTGGATCTGTAAGAACTACTCTCTGTTGTATCCACAAGCTACTTATGTCTTGGACTGATATGTGTCTACATCTGTGTGTGTGCACATAGACTAATCGAATTAAAGAGGACCCCTGTCCCCCTTGGGAACTTTCCATCTGGTTTTATCTGACCAAATTAGGACACTTTGACAAATATATTAGCAGATGTTGGGACAGGATGCTGTTTTAAAAATTCTGTGGCCTACAGGGAAATAAATGTTTAAAGAGCTGTCGTCTGGGGTAGACAAATAGCTTACTAATTATAATGTCAGAGGTGATGCAGATTTTGGAATAACCTTCATCTGATAGTGGGTTTAATGTGTTGTTTTTTTCAGCACCTGTTGTTGGAAAAACTGTAGACAAAGGACCTCAGTCACACCCAACTCTGAAACATGTGATCCAACAAACCAAAAAAAAAAAAAAAAAAGTTCCTGTTTCCTTTGCTAACCACTTTTCCATGCCCTCGGTGCAGAATGCCACAAGCTAAACATGTGACATCCATCACATTTTTATATGAATCACTTTTGTTAATTTTGAGGTATATAGAGGCGATACGTAAACAAAGCATTACAGAAGATTGTAAATGTGCTGTCCAATGAATGTTGTTTTCCAGTGAAACATATGAACCTCACACATACTTCTATGTTTCAAATACATTTGGGGATTCCATCAAAAGTCTTACCCCACGTATGAAACAGAAAACACATTACTGTCAATCTCAAAGTAGTTGATGAGTGCTGGAGAAAAAGATTTTAGGGATGTTACTCA
>JAPQRN010000015.1:22454130-22482063 GCA_037367275.1 Coranthus polyacanthus
CATCTGAAAACACATTTTTCACCTGACATCCCTGATTAAGGGTATTTGGGGTTTTAATTTTTATATGGTAATAATACGCTGAACATCTTGACCTGACTTTGCTTTAATAGCCCCGCTTCTTTCTGCATGGATTGAGATGCTCTTAACAGTGTGGAGGATTGAAGTGGGCAGGTTGGGGAGCACTGTGAGCCAGGATATTGGGAACAAATTGACAAGGCCGTCTATTCTGTCTCACTCTTCATTTAAACCGGAATGATCCAGACCAGCTGGCTGGCAGCCAATCTATCTTGAAGAAGATGAGAATGTGAGGGAGGTTCCTGTTGAAACGATTCCAGAGGACATCCTGAAATGTGATGAGCCCCTCTGTGGAAAAGTGTACTGTTTTTTCAGCTCTTTACCAAGGGCTGCGCTTCATCTATGAGTGCAAAGCAACAGTGTCTTAAAAATGATCTGCTATAGATAACCTGAAATAATATGACAAAATGTAGGATAGACCTAAATGCTGAATTAATAATCAATTTAAGAGTGTAAAAATCTGCAAGTTTTCATTTTTATAACACTGTCTGTCACAGAAAGATGCTTTATCTTTGTCATTGTGTTGAGTTTTTTCTTCTCTCAGCTTTAAACCAGATTAATGGGTAACCCTTACTGGTACAGTGTTACAAAATAATACCGAACTCAAAACAGAAAAATCGCTCCCACCTGGGTTTTTGTGTGTGTGTGTTTTTTTTTTAACATTTATTGATTAATTGCTTTGAGTTTGATGTTCAGAGAATCCGATTTGTTTAGGTATTTATTACTTTGAGTTGGTGTTCAGTTCAAGACCCTGTTTTTAATAAAGTGCAAGAAGTCAATTTCAGACATGCATAATGCATTTTGAAAGTCAACATTTTGGGGGGTGGGGTGATTATATTGGCAGATTAAGCAGCTCTCTGCTTTTTCCTGCTCCAAACTATTGTTATTATTATGACCTTTAAAAACCCCACAATCCCCCACCATTAATTCAGAAAAACTACCGCAGAAATACTGAGGAAAAACTCAACTCTATACAGTGCTATCGTGACCAGTTTAGGTTGGTAATTACACACTGTCAAAAAACAAATTCCCCTCGATGATGACTGACCTTACCCTTCAGTTCAAGTTGCAATTGTAGTTATTTAAAGTTTCTGGATAATACTGGATTTTTTTCTTAGTATTTCAGCTGCAGTTTCGTTATAGTCTGGATGAACTGAATGCCACAATAAATGTGACTCTTTCAGTCGTGCAGTGGTGGGACTTTCATTCCCCTTCCTTCCTCTGTCTGCCTATTACTGTTTTGAAAGTTGTTTCTTTTATTATTTCATTTATTTCGAATATTTATAAAATAATAATAAAAAAAATATCTACAGAGAAGTCAAATTAAAGCAGAAAACGAACAAGAATTATCAGTATCACATATATTACAAAGAACAGGTTTATTATTCAAATGAGATGTGTTCGAAAAGGAGTAGGAAGAAGTTGATAACATTTCTAGTCCTAGTCTAGTCTTTTTTAGACTTAACTTAAAAAAAGATGATCCACATCAACGATCAAACTTTCAAATAATCCAACAGCAAATCAGTCAAGAAGAAACAAAAACATCACAAGTCCATCTTGTATCCCATGGGCATAATTTTTTAAAATCTTTATTTTTAAATCTGATCATTTTCTTCACTGCAGTTGTTCCATAATTGATCACATTTACTTGTGATATGTAGCATTCATCCTGATTGGTTGGTGCTTGAACATAACAGTTTCCCTCTGTCCGTATTTACTTCTCTCAGTTGAAACAAACCATGGATGTCTTGAGGCAACTGTTGATTAATTACTTTATACATGACTTGAACAGTTTTGAAGCCAGATCTTTACATTTCGTGCATTTAGTTTAATGAAGAGAGCTGCCCCTCGCTATGTGAATGAACAATAGCCTCCGAGCTGCAGCCACGCACTGACAATGGCGAGAAGACACGTGTCTTTTTTTTAGTCATTTTAATACCACGATGTGCTTCCTCGTGTGCACATGTTCCACCACAACAACTTCTCTCCCGACACTATTTTTGCAAACACACTTTCACTGCGTCCTGTGCTCGGTGCTGCCCAAGACGAGAGTGATTCATTTAAAGAACTAGACATTTAATTCAGAGAACTTCTACCCCTAATCTAGAACGATAGTGGAGGGTATCAGCCCTACCTCCAGCGCCTCCAGTTTGTTTGTACTTATCTCCCGAACAATATCGTAGAATTTACAACGTATTTACCATGTAAGTACTTATTAATTAGGGGACTGTACAAGAAAAGATTACTGATTAATGATTAATGATGATAGGAGCAGTATTTCTGCTGTTTAGGGCCACTGCTACTGAATCTTAAATGGCAAATGCTTGACAGTAATAGGAAAATGGACAAGAGTAAGCTGTCTACTAAAAAGTAGATGACTTTTTTCGAAAAATTATGCCACCTAACAGTATGTTCAGATTGATTTGGCTGCAGTGAATCATCCTTGCAGTACTTACACTTCCATTATTGGCAGCATGTGTTTAGATAATTTACAGAAGCCATTTGTCTCTGCAGGAAGGTTACACAGGCAGAGTTAAGCTTGCGTGTGAGTAGGTGGAAAGCAACTAGCTGTAAAGAGCTGCTGCTGGTCTCGGAATGGGGGGTTCAGTTTACTGGAAGCCAAATGTAGCACTGCAGACTTGTTGATAAATGATTGTTAAAAACTATCCTTCTTTCTGTTATTTTTTTTTTTGTTCAGCACTTCCAGGTACCTGGCAACTGCAGCGTACAACTACAATGCAGCTACGATTTATGCAGAATAATAACAGTGTTCAGCTCATTAATGACGCTAAATGAAGTCAAAAACAGCTCAAGTCCCAAAGCAGCGCTGCATCATGACCAGGTGAAACAAATGCGCAACGTTTTAGTGCTTTCCCCCAGTGGGTCAGCAAGTGGAGCGCCCAGTGCTTTTCCATTTATTTTGCACATTAACGCGATACAGTATCAGTGAGAACAGTGGACACCCTCGATGGTAACATGGTCGTCTACGCTGATTTTAGGACAAGTCTCGGGTCACTGTACTGGCTTGACTTGACTGTTTCTCAAACTTTTGTGACATGAGGTACACGTCAGACCGATTCTGATGATTCTTCTCACATAAATGTGAAAAGAAAAACAATCATAACATGACATTAAAAAGTAGAAAAAAACAGGGCTAGTGTCTGCCGTAGTGACCAAAATAAATATTCTGCTCATTACTGCATAAATCTAAATGTAATATATTCAGGGTCATATTTCCTCACTGCACACGTTGACTGCTTTGACTTGCTTTGGCAAAGGGTCATTTTTTTAATTTTCACAACCATTTTGCTTTATTGCATCCAAGGGAATATTAGTTAGCTAAGCAGTGGTAAACCTGTTTTTCTCCACCTAATGATATATTTTTGACATCCAAATGCAGAAACTGGTCATTTAAACCATGCATTTTAATTTCATGTTTATTTATTTGTGTGAATTCTTGATTTAGATAAAAAAAAAAAACAGTTTTGCAATAATAATATAACAAAATTGATGAATCCAGTTGTGTTTTGTAGTCAGTATAATGCCACCGTATTACAATTTGTTTCCCATTGAAGGATCTGCTTCTCTTTTAATATTTGTCAAAAGGCAGGAGGCGGCTGTAGTACATACAAAACCCTGGACTTTAGCAGGTTCGGTTTAGGCAATAAAAGTAGCTTGGTTTGGGTTTGGAAAAGATTGTGGTTTGGTTTAAATGTTAATAAATACATTGTCAGGCACTTTACGGACTTTCTTCTATATTATTAAACCACCATCACTGGCATAAACAGGTAAATAAAGCAACTGTAACAACCACCACACCATTGTAGCACAATATAAGGGTCCGTTGGAAAACAAATGAAATACGTCATCTGTGAAAAATTTTAATTTACCTTCACAATCAATGTTAATGCCACTTAATGAAAAATTGAAAAAACTGGCAGGCATAAGTTGCTTTTGATAGAGAAAGCCAGTGCAAATATATTCATCTTTTTACACAATTTACACAATCATGATATTATAAACTGTGTGATCACTACTTTTAGCTATTTGCTTATTTGTGGATTTTAAAACCATAATTTTCACTTTCTATTTACAAGTGCAACAAAATTCTATTGACAAAATAATGCCTAAAACAAATCTCCTTTCCCATCTTTTAGTTACTCCTACACAGTTATATCATTGGTCCTGGTTGACTTCCAGCTCATTGTTTGTTGGCCCTGTTCAATGCGCAGGCTTTTATGCAGGAGTTGTTTGTTTTCTGAATGTTAACAATGACCTGCCAGTCATCACTGCTGATCAGAGTACTGAATGAGCTTTGCCTTCCTGTCTGTACCCTTGTGTGTGATTTCCAGCTCCCCAGGCAATTACAGTTCATTTGGCTGCATACAAGGGAAACTGCACTGCCCTATTTCTCAGGCTCTTCAGCTGAAGGTTGAAGACACATTGTACTTAAAAGGGTTTTACTTTTCCATTTTATTTTATTTTATTGTATTCTTTTCCATATGTGTGTAGCCTGGTCTGGTCCTATTTTCTATGCAGAATCAAAGGAGGAGAAAAAGAAAAGCGTTTTCTCAGCAAATGACTTCTCAAACAGAAGAGAGAGACACCCAAAATATCAGCCTTTGTATCTTTGCAGACGGTGTTATGAGTTTGCGCTTCAACAGCACACAGTATTAAAATGCCACATTCAAAGATTAAGGAGTTGATATGCAGAGAGGAGAATTCAGCAGAAGCACAGTGGGCTAGACGCTTGTCAGGGAGCTGGTCTATAAAACACAGAGTGAAGCATTTTCTGTTTAATCTCAAAAGGTTTATGTGCTATCTTTGTCCCTGTGGTTTTGGTTTGTTCCAGTATGTCTTTTTCAGCTTTTTTTGTCTGAGGCTCTCACCATTGTAAGGTTTTGTGTTGTTCATCTAAGTGCTGTTGGTCCTTCTGATGCATGGGAAATCAATGATGCTGTTCAGAATCTATCCAGAGTTTATCTCCGGGCCATGATCCATATTAGCAACCCTCCTGCACCACCGCCTTTATTGTAATGATCTGTCATTTTTAGAAACTGCAGCCATTTGTAAAAGCTATGCCAGATTGATCAATGTTGTTTACAAATTCAGCAGGTAAGCTGCAAAATTATCCCTGATAAATCATGCAGGCCTCCTGCTCCCTTTGATCCTGAGATAGATCTCCCCTTGCAGTGGCGTTCTTGTCAGATGAGGGAAGAGAAAGCTGGCTGGCAGAGTCAGCTTTCTGTATTCTCAGATGTCTACTAATTAATCTGGACAGCTTCCAACAATGTGAGAGTCCCACTCTGGTTCATCTCTCACCCCACGAGAGTGACAGTGATTCTTGGACAAACTGTCACTTTTCAACACAGTTCTGTCTGTGTGAAGACAGTCACACTCTCTAACCTCACTTGTATCAGCCTGGCTCACTGCCTAATTCCCTCAACGTGCATTTTGGTGGCAAACCTCCTGCCAGTGGGAAGGAACAGAGTCTCCAGCGAACAAGACAAAATATAAATGCTGCTTTTTGAGAGGAACTTATTCTTGCATCTTCAAATTGGGTAAAAAGTGATGTTTTAAATATAACATTGCACTAGGGAGATTTCAACCTGGTTTTATTGACTTGCTCTTTTCCGTTGAACATGATTTCATAACCTATTTCCTTTGTCCTATACATATCCAATTATAAGGAAAGATATATTCGTCAGAATAACAGAGGAAATCCTTCACAGACACGCACCGTTGTTATCACCAGCACATCTCCTCGCAGGATTCTAATTCTGAAGATTGACTTTGTTGAGGTCAAAAGACAGGGATGTCAGTGTATATCTCAGATATGAATTGTCAGAGCCTAAAGGGAAAACTCTATAACTAGAATGCCATAAAGTACCTCAGGTTCATGTTGCTTGGCAACAAAGAGTCTCTGAGAAGATTTGAATGCAGCTCAGACATGGCTAAATGAAAAGCTGCTTGAGGTAAATATCTGCCTTTGCTGCGTCTTCTCTGTGATGTTCTCTAATTATAAGGCAGCAGGGCTGCTGAGCATAGAATATGTAGACTGCATCAAAGCATGGCTAAAAATGGCTAATCTCTTTACCTCACCTCAGCCTTGCATGATGAAGCAACTTCACTTTATCGTACACAAGTTCCTGTTGAGGTAATTCTCCGTTTGTTTGGGAAAAATGAATTGGTATAGTTTAATTACGTTGATTAGATGCAAGACTCCACTTAAGTACTTGGTGCTCTTACTTTGCAATTCATCTCAGCTAAATAAAACAAAAAGAAGTTTCTAACTCTAAAGGCATATTTTTACAAATCACCATCACTCATCAAAATTGTACATGTTTAATGCAACAATGCCAGTTTCTTAATTATTCCATTAAAACACTGTATTTCGATTGCAAAAGGCATTCAGAGTTTAGGAAACCTGTTTTTAGATGTGCTTTTTTTATACTCAATGTGCCCTTAGGACACCTTACTCGTTTGTCAGCTAAGCAAACAGACACGATACCTTCATCAGCACACAATAAAAGGAAAATCAATTCTTTGCTTACAAGCAAAAAAAAAAAAAAGAGGGGGAAAAAATACAGACGATAGTTCAAGGTGATGAAATACAGAGAAAACCATCTTCACACAAAGACACACGTGGAACTCGATCCACCTCACACTTCCATTTACATATACTGAACGATCCTGACAAATCACCTACAGCCGCATGCAGAGCGAACCCCCCTCCTCCCGCTGCTGTCCTGCCTAGAGCTTTGTTGGTCTCAGCGATCTACTCTGCTGAGCAGGATCCTGCATGTTTTAACTCCTGCCCTGTAGTCACACCAGCCACTACAAGCCACATGCAATCTCTGCTCCTTGATGCAATTAGAAAGGAATTAACATCAAATATGCATGCCTCCTTGATACGCAAGACAAGATGGAAAGTTTGGTCTCCACTTGAGTGCCAAAGGGGCTTGAATTCAGACATTGTAATGGAAAAGAGCTGGCTCCCAGAGACCGCTTCCTCTCTGATTATTCTTCATTCTTCTGTGAAGGCAAAAAAGGAAGGGAGCACATGTGAATAGATTCCCCACTGCCAGGGTTTTATTTGACTGAACCCAATTGGAAGCCATACAAAGCAAGTGGTGTGCTGACAAACGCTATCTGTAATTCTCTGAACTGGTGCCAGTGTAATTCATTATTATATGACATAATTATCTTTTTTTTCCCTTTTGCTCTTTGGGTGAAGGGTGCTGTTAATGCTGGCTCAGCAGAAGCCGGATGGGCCAGCGTGTGTGTCAGATAACATCTTAAGACTCCTGGTCTCCATCTGCCAGTCCCTTATTATATCCTACCTCCAATTTGTCCATAGGATCTTATCTACATTTCCATTAGCCGCAGGCTGAGGCTTTGCCATGATTGCTAATTGGATGCACCGACCGGGCCAGGTCTGCTGTCTATTTTTGTGGCCTAGGTCTGTCTGCTGTTTCCCATTAGTGTCTCATAGGATGAAATTCACTTTGGATATGTATAGAGGGAGAAAGATCAGGCAGAAGGTGTGCACTCTGATTATTCTCTTGCTGATGTTTACATGTGGCTCTCAGGACTTTGTCCTTCTGGAACTCCGCAAACTTATTCCATTAAATAATACAAAGTATCTGCGAGTACAGCGCTGACCTGATATGTAATTTCACACCCTGAAACACCATGCTCCTGAGCCAAATTAATTACTTCTACAACCCTGGAGTGTAGGAGTTTGATATAAAATCTTGTTTTTTTTTCTCCGAATATAAAAAAATGTGTTTGGTTAAATTCTTGAACCAATCCTGTAAACGCTTATCAATCCTGTTTGAACTCTTGTATCTTGCAAAAAACAACAAATCTTGACAGACAAGACGCAAGCCTCTGTGACGAATTTCTCGCAAAGCTATATTTGGCGCAGACCGACAGGTAAATAAAATAAATTGACGCTATTTTTAATTTCCAAAATCAGTTTTTGACAAGTAGGTAGGGCCAATAAGACGCCATAATTAAGTTCCTGTCCTCTGATTCTGCCTCATTACACCAGTCATCTGCATCATTTAGTCTGGAGAGAAGTGTCCGGTGAATAATGCAAGGCTCGGATGAACACTTCCACTTGTCTACACTTTACTGGGATTTGAAAGGGTCGTTACTGTGTTGTTCTCCAGCCCCCCACTGGATGGCACAGTATCTTTATTATGCAGCTGTAGAAGAGGAGGGGCAGCTCTCAGTTCACTGACAGGAGCTTATATCCACACCGCAATAAAATTTTAAACCTTTTGTGTACAGTTAACTTCATTTCCAATCTTAAATCTACTACCATACAGTCTCTATCATAAACAGATCTCACTGAAAATATTTTCTTGGGTCCTTTTTTTTTTCTCTTAGACACTGAGAGGTCCCGATTTTGGGCTCCTTTTCTTTAACTTTGTCTGTGCATTGCTCTGAAAAAGGAACTTTTGCTTACCAAGATCTGCAGGTACGCGGGTAAATTTGCAGATTTCACAAATAAAAGTGAGTCCCTGTATACTCCAGGTTTCTGAAAGAAGAGAGTGACATCTATGAAGAACAGCCACTATACTTTTCTCTTTTTATTGACTCGACTTGAGTCCAACAAATAGTGTTTTCACTGTCCTGTGTGTCAACCACTCTCAAAATCCTGCAGCTGGACCTATTGTATGACTTTACTTGGATGAAAAAAAAAAAAGTTCAATGTTACCGGCTGCCCTGGAAATATCAATTTCTCGCTACCAATGCAGTATGACATTTAGTCAAGCTGTACGGGTTTATTGTGTCCTATGGCTTTCTGTGGCAGATGCGACTAACACCTTGTCAAGCATCATGCACATAGAGCAGATGCTTCATGGTCCTGGATTTGTTTGGGGTCTTGGTGTGCAATTTGGTTTTGGCCGAAAGGAATAAAGCAAAATGTGAATCAGCAGATGAGTTAATTCAATTACTAACTGAACTGGGCCAAATCTACTTTTAAAACTGACGGCACCCCTTCGCCAGATTTTCATTTCTCGTGTGATTTTTGGTTTAGTTTGCCTCCAAAGGTGCCTGGTTTTTATGATGTTCTGTAATCCTTTGGTTAGTATGCAGCATTTTTACAGGCTTGGCAGTGGAATCTGTGGAGACACTCTTGAGTCTGCAGGTGTTTTCTTGCTCCAGCTCAGTAAGCCTCCTCTCTATTTCATGTAATTAGGAGATAATGAACCCCCGCCCGCCCTTGCCGAATCATCTGCCACTGCTGAACTGTCAAATCTACACTGGTGACTTTGTTAGATCTTCAGTGCAGCTTTGCTCAGCTCTGACATCAAACTTGTCAAAATGTCTTCTTTTTTTCCCAGTGTTTGCTTCCTGAAGAGAATGCTAGATTTATTATGCTCTCACCATGCAAAATTAAACATGCATTAAACTGTCAAAATAATGAAATGTTAATAGCATGCAGTGAAATGAGCACATTTCTTGGTAATTATATATACATGGTAATTTTATTTTATTTATTTAGATATAAGGATAGTGTTTTCTATCCATTTTGCATAATCATCTCTACTTTTTTTTATGCAGTAAAGCGAAAGCTGTGGGCTGAATTTGACAGTTCAGGAAAGAGCTGATGCCTTGAGCAATTACTAAGTCCTGCTACACGTATATACATGTACTGTCTTGATTCAGTCTGCCTGCTAAAAACTGGACCAATTTGGACACACTTTGTGCTCAACTTACCACTGCTCAGGTTCCCAAACAGCTATCGGCAAATGTTCCTCTGAGATGATGACAAGCAATACAACCATATAAGTACGGCAGCAAGGAGAAAATCTGACTCAGTAATGGTGCATATGGCAAGAAATGCAGTATGGGCTCATTTCGTTTTAAAGGGGCTCCATAAACAAGCTTCAACCTTCTAAAAGAAAACAAACACGCACCTGTCAAGGAGAGTAAGGGACTGCGCTGAAAGGCATTTCATTTTTTTGACTCTGCATGAAACTCCCCTGTTAGTGTGTTCAGCCTGGGGATGATTTAAACCCACTGTGAAGATTTGATTTTTAACATGAGAATACTTTGAGGTTACCCTGTTTGTTTCTCTAAGAGACTGCTCTTAGAGAGACACGTGAGGAAGGTTAGCACTGGGTTGCAAACATTGAATCCTAAACAGAGGTATTTATAGCCGTGCTTTTTAAGATTTTCCATTTTGTCAAGTTGTCACAAATAGCTAGATAGAGAAAGATGCCAGTTGACATGTGACAAAACACAGCTTTGAACCCTCATTAGTGCAGTCACGTGCCATTTACCTTAGATCACTGATCCACAAAGACGCCAGTGTGTAGTTTGTCATGGTAAGAACATCTGAGAAGCAATCCATATCTGTCAGTGGATTAAAGAATCATTTTCCTCATAGAAATTACGTGGTTTAGATTCAGTGTCATAATTATTAACCGGGTATGAATCTTGCAGAACACAGGTGACGTTCGTATGCCTCTCTGTTGTATTAAACTCTGCTCCGTAAGTGGCAGAAAAAAGATGAAATGGGTCAGACTGGCTCTCAGTGTGTGTACAAATACATTTTGAGTTTTGAGCATTCACATGCCACATTGCACATACAGGCTCCGAAAAGCATCAGCCTTTGCTTATCTTTGAAGTAACTAATTTTAGGTCAGAGTTTTGTGATCCGCTTTTTGCTAGATCTGGAGCAGGTTTGGGTTTTCATCAACACCTCACCGACACACTGACTTTTAGAGGTGTGTGGGAGGGAAGGAGGGAGGGAACTGTGACCTTCTTGCCACAGGGTGATCTCTGTAGCCACAAACGTACAGCCGCACATTGATTTCATTGATGTGATATACTGTATTTACAAAGTAAGGGGATGCCGCAGCTTTTTTAAGTGCAAAGGCCTATATAATCTCACTGGCCTGGTGTCAGGTGAAATTGATATCCTACAACAGCTTTTTGCTGTGTTTTGAGAGCTTCTTCAGTCAAAGGTTTGTCTTTCCTATTTTCTCAGTTTCTCAAGAGGCGGCTATGCTTGGAGCATCTCCGGAAAATATCGAGATGTGACTTTTCCTCAAAACTTTATCTACTTGCTGCTATCTAACGTAGCAATCCTTTTTAAATGTCACTACCTTCAGTATGCCACTTAAATGTCAGCTCGCTGTTCTTACATACATGTCAGACTGTCATTATGAGGATTAGCCTTTCCTGATTACAGTCTCCCTCATTGTAGGTGTCAAACCTTCTCCACTGGAATAGGAAAGCACAAGTAGTCAGTTTGGATTTGACACTGTATGAGACTCTGAGCACGGACTTTGGCAAATCAGGCAAAAGAAAGAACTGAATTATAAGTCAAAAACCCAAAACCCACATTTCCACACTCACTCACATTTAGAATAGAGAACATACAGTACAGTGATACAACTATAACTGAACTACTCTAATTTTAATGAGGCTGTGGTCCAAATAATCTTAACAGTACCAATGTTGATTGTGGACATTTTAATTGTCTTAAGACAATAACTAGGCTGCAAAAAACCTTAACTATCATCTTCACCAGAAACGGCTGCTATTGATCTGAGAAGCCCTGTATTTTTTGCAGCTTACAAGATTCAAAACTACATTTTAAAGAAGTTTTTTTGTATTTGATGGGTCAAGAGAGAAGGCGTCTTATTGTTTGTGTTTAATGTATTGTTTTGCATTCAAACAGGTTCTAATAACTGGAGATATTGTTATGACGTTCAAACTATATTGAAAAACCTGCCAAAGTTACAGACGGGTGACAAATCAAAGGAAAAACCTGAACCCTAATGGAGGGATGAACGCCATTCTTCCAAAAGATATTCCCTCATTTGATGTTTTGATAATGGTGGTGGATGTTCATCCATAATCTCATATGTTATGTATAATGTTCAGTTGGGTTGAGATCTGGTGGCTGTGGAGGCCGTAGCGTATGATTCACATCATTTGCTTCAAACCATTCAGTGAACCATCGTGCCCTATGGATGGGGTCCATTGTCATCCTAGAAGAGAGCACTCCCATCAAGTGTTTTCTTTAATTTGTCACCCGTCTGTATGTGCATACTGATGTGAAAATGTCCGTCCAGTCCCAGCAAAGTCAGCTCTCTAAATCTGCTTCGAACAAGATCACAGACCGTAGCATTCAAGTCTCAGAGAAATTCCGTTCATATGCAACTAAATTTCAAATCCAATTATGTTTTGTAATAAACGCAATGCTGCCCGCATTATGTTCATTACAAATATAATCAGTGTCTTGATATTGATGCAAGGAAACACAATTTCTTTTGGTTATCCTCAATGTGCAGGAGGTGTCAGCTGTTTAGGTTTATTGTCTAAGCCCACCTGACTCCCACAGGTGTTTAGGTTTAAGCAATAAAGGTCCTTCGGTTAGAATTAGGAAAAATCTTTGGTAATAATATGTATATAATAAATAGAATGTGGGTCATTTTTGTCTGTATTAATCCAAGCCCTGGTGTTTTTCCTTAAACCTAACCAAGTGCTGCCAGTGTGTAAAATGAACCATAAAATGTTGAATAAATGTTGTTTTAAGGGTAAACTATGTAACATTTCTTGCATGTCTTTATAAACAAACTTGTTCCCCATCTCATACAGCATATGTGTAAATGATTGCATGATTCAAATGGCATCAAAAACGTGTCTCTCACCATTGACTGTAAAGATTTCACACCTGAGTGGAAGTGACGTCATCGTAACTTTCTCTCTCCACGGCCTGTTCAGAGCTGCTGAAGACGCCTCTGTAGCAAGTCCAGAATTGTGGTGATTATCACCTCCTTTAATACATTTTCACCTCCCTCTCGAAGAACAATGTGAAATATGCCGAGGTAACGGCTGTTTTGGTGTTGGTGACGTGTATCACGTGAGACGAGAGATGCCATTTCTTTATAACAAACTGCGACTTTCTTGACTCGTAAAATTGCCTTTTAACTTGACAAGCATTGCACGTGTAAATGGTGGCACAATTCAAATGGGATAAAGCACAGCAGAAGGGATGGGACTCTGCCTCTCTTTACAAACAAAGCACAAACCTCCTTCTGCTCTCCTTGTGTGTCCTTTGTGCCCCAACCTTGTGACACGCGACAGGCTCAACGGTCTGTGTGTGTGCTTTTCCCAGTTACTTTGTGGTGTGTATCCCCATGGCAGAACCTTTGATGGAAAAAAAAATGTTGTCTTTGAACAGTTCATATTTACCAGTTATGTTCAGGATCAACACTTTTGCCACAAAATTATAAAAATGAAAACATTATATTAAATTATATTGAACAACATGTAATTATTACGTAATGTAATGTGGCTGTCATTCCGTTTATATTAGATTTGCTTTATTTTACTTAGTTACTGTTTCATATGACCGCCATGAAATTATATAAGTGAAGTTCACTGGGTACTGTTTTGTATGATATGTTATATTACCTACGTAGTTCTTAATACAACATTAACAAAATGTTCATCCCCAAAAAAAACACAGTAAACAGTGGTCATGTATATCGTGGCCTAACTCTGACCAAACATGAGACATGGGATGTTAATCCTATCTAATGTGTATCCCTATATGTGTACTTTATTCATTTGAAGAAAACTGTGTCTCTGAACATAAAACATCATGGGAATTCAATGTTGCATAGCCATTAAGATGTTTATTTGACTTAACCTGTGTGTGTAACTGCACACTGTAAACACAGTTACAGATTTCATCACTATTATATTGATAAAGAAATGTTTACCAGTCCCGTCACTGAATGCACAGTCATTCATGGTGTTCTGGCAACTGAATGGCTTAGTTTTATATTATCATTTAAGTATTTTAGTAAACAAGTGCGTCTGCATGAGGGAATCTACCTTTTAAAGGTTGTGGTAAAGGTCAGCAGCCACAGGGGTGGGCAGGGCCCCAGCTGATATTGGCAGCATCTCTAAGTGATGTCTCCAGATCCTTCATACATTATTCAAGCATCGACAGGGACCAGTCTCCCCAACCAGACTTTCTTCAGAGATTCCACACTGGCCTTGGTCTGTGTCAGCTTTGTTTAGGCTAAAGAGCAAACCTGGAGGGAAAATACACTACATTTATCTTATACATATTTATTTATGCTTAGCATTCAGAATAAACCAGACACATGATCTTATAGGAAGCTGTCATAAAGTATTGAGCTATGGGGTGCAATACCCCTCTCAGTAGATGTAATATTATAAACCTAACTCTTCACAGGGCACCCCTGAGCTAATTAATATAGATAAACGAATGAATAATTTGCCCTTATCTCAAACACCTGGTAATTATGTGTAATAATTCAGAATTGTATTCATTTAACATGCTAATTAAAGGCTTAGCATTTTATGTCTGTGCCTCAGAGGCTGATTTTTTCACAATTTTTTAGGGCACTTTGGTGCCTTGGCCTGCTTCTTTAGATCAATGTTAGTCTTTCATCAATTGATGATCCTTAAGCTGCCACAAAACTGTTCATTTATCTCAACAAGGGAGATGGATAAAATTGACCTTCTACTCCTAATGAAATGGCATTTGTACTGCCAAGCTGTGCACAAAATGCCTTGCTCTCTCAGGAAGTGCGCTCGTTCGCTGCTGTAATTTTCCCTTTTTTTCCCCCCACGCCGGTTGCAAAGGTTGACTGGAAAAAATGGATATCTTTACTATAAATGGCAGTGACCTATGTGGTCAAGATGAGGGGGATCTGCTTCTGGCAGGAACATTTTTGTGTGGCATAATAAAAATATATCTAATGACAACACTCAATTTACTTCTCCATACAGTATTCATAGATACTGGGAGGAGTTTTCAGTCTATATGTAGAGTAGACTAATGAACCTGCCCAGAGTGGCCCTGCCCCTTGCCCTATAGATAATGGTGTAGTGGAACTTCAAGGTTAAAATTAGCTCTATTCAACTATAAAATGATTTTCAATCGTTTATGTCCCTTTTGCTCCTGCACTTGTCAAAGTGAAACAGGTGTGTGCTGATGAGGTTGAAAATAGAGAAGAAGGAATTAATTTTTTTTATAATGCAGTCTTCTTGTCAGGTTAATACCTGTTAACACAGAGGCGAGAGCAGCAGAGTGGTGGGAGGTGGTACGTACAGGGTCCAACGATGCGGTAAAACACTAGCATTGCCATCTGTTGTGAGTGGTGAAATGTATGTACACTAGTTAAAATCCTGATTACATATACAGTACATTTCAAGAAAAAAAATCCTACTACTATAATATCGCTTTAGTAAAATGATTTATTTAGGTTATGTCAATTCAAACCTGAGGTGACTGAGAAAAAGGGTGATGTCTTTGTGCTTGCCCTTTCATTCAATGTGTTAATGGACCGTTTGCCAATTGTAAAGTTGCTGATATGGCTCCGTGTCAGGGCTTGATGTGGAGATTTGTAACTTAATTACGTCTCATCCTGTGGTTTTATTTGCTCGTAACAAAACCCAACACAGGTGCCATTGTTTGTTGTGAGACTTCAATATACTTCTATCATTTGTATACAGGATTATTCTTGCTTTGTATTTGCAACATGTAGTTCCAGTAGTTGTGCCTGAAATTCAGTTAATTCCAGTGATCCTGTCAATCTAAAATCTGAACTTGACCCACCAGCAGAGAAGATTTGCACAAACTGAGACATTATAACTCTGTTTGCTTGAATTAAAATGTGTTGTTGGTAATGTTGGCATCCGTGGAGTATCTTCTCGTAAACAAAATGAAAAATTCAAACCTGGTGCCCTCTCAGCCCTGAGTCATTAACGCTCTCTTTTTAAATTTCTTTTTTTCCCCCCTGGTGTCACAAGCAAAAGTGTGTGATACGAAGAAAAAAGGAAAGTCAATATAACACAGTACAATAAAATGTTCTTATTATTTTTATGCAAATAGAAATATGCCAAATCTGACATTTTCTATTCTCACAAACGTATACATATATGACCACGCTGCTCACTAGTCGTGTGTTTGTGCTTGGATGAGTGAGTCCTTCTTGATGGGACTCTTTTTGGTGTGATGGGCTGACATTAAACCAGTCCTTTCCTGTCCTGGAGGAACCGCTGGTGTTTCTGCGCATCAGATTTTCCCTCTGTTTCTCCATTTCTCTGTGGGAACATACTTATCTGTGCTCTTGATGGAGGTAAAGGGCCCCAGACTGAGAGAGATTGGAGCTCCCGCTGCAGCAAATGTTGGGAACAAAAGGCCTGTCATTGTCAAAGTCTCCTTGTATCTTGCCACAACTCTTAAATAGCTCTTCTGGTGGCTATAGGCTGTTATCTCCCATTCACTCATTTATGCCCTTTAGCAGCTGCACAAGCCATTATCAGATCTAGATTCAGCTGTTTTCATTTCCCTTTATTGTAAAAAACATGAGCAAAGTTAGTGCTGAAATGCTTACCAGGCACAATCACAAACGGCTGCTAGTGCTGCAAGCTGCCATAAGGTTTCTGCAAAACTGACGAAAAGCTCATTGTTTCCACACCATTTGAAAAGACCAGTAATGTTCATATGATAGCAAAGTAAAGTGAAGGTGGTTCCCTGTGTTGACAGATTTTTTTAGACAAGTAGATTTAGTACAGAGGTCGACTGATAGTGGATTTTTAGTGGTAACGATATGGTAATGATAGTTTGGAGCTGATAGCTGATTAAACTGCCGATATCACCGCTGAAAAAAAAAGGACACTGCCAGAAATTTACTTTAATAACTTTTTAAAAAACTGGATAACTACTATGTAGTAAGTAAGTCAATGTAACGAATACCGAAATAAACAAATCACTCACAGTGACACAAGTCACTGAACATCCATGTCAAAGCAATTAATCAGTAAAGCTGAAACTGAATATCAAATTAATAAAAATAGAATAAAATGGTGATTCTAGGTGCATTTTTAAAAAAAATTTCCCTCAAAACCAGTAATTCCACTTGGGAGAGCCACTATCGGCTGGAATTCCTGCCAAAAAAAACGATAGTTTGTAAAATGTCCCATCAGGGTGGATTAATAGGCCAAACCGATTATAGACTTGCATAAACGACAAAATAGGTGAATTCCGAAAATGACGCATTATGCAAGAAAGTTGAGGACACAAAATACCATTGATAGCGTTAAAAAAATGATACATGTGATGATACGACTGTTGCATTTAGGCTGTGACAACCTCATGGCTAAGGTTTGGTTCCGTTAAATGCAAAAACAAATGAGAAACCTGCATGATGAACATTAGAAAAATAAAGACAGCATTACCTTGGGTTTAAAAAGGGTCATGAACACACAGAGTTTGTTATTCCTTCATATCAGTCCCCAGCTGCCTCCATCTAAGGATTGTCCCTAACGACGCCGCTTGACTGATGTTAGAGTATTTACGACATGCAATTTCTTTTTCCACACAAAGATAACCTTGAAGATAACTCTTTGAGTTTGTGGTTAGTGCAAAAGGATCATATTCAAAATATAATGCACAAAATTCTCCATGCTTTATGCTCCTGTCACTTGTCTTTCAACATTTTGCACAGTCCTGTCAAAAAAATTAAAACTGCACTTATTTCTTCCTATTAGGGAGAAACTATTTCATACAGAACAGTGCTTTTAATGATGAAATAGAGTGAAATGACAATAGTTTAATGGTCTTTCTGAATCTAGATTAGCTGTATGCCAGCTTGCACTTCCTCAGTTTGATGAGTCATTAATACCGTGTCTAAAATTTAAATTGCATCATTCTTAAGCTTCAGTAGGCTGTAATTTATGGCAATTACACTCTTTCCATTGAGTTGTTTATGAATAATGAATTGGTGGACAAGTTCAGAGCTGCCACAGTGAGAGTTGAGTCATAATTGTGCAGCATGTTTGACCTATGTCAAACACCATCTGTCTCCTGTAACTGAGACTGTATGAGACTCAGCTAGAAACAAGTGATCTGACCAAAACACCAAGAAGTAGAGTCATACTGTGCACAGATAGGTTTTAATTAGCCTTTGCCCTGTACATCCTTATTATAAGAAATTCCATCTCAGAGGCTGATCATTATTTGACTGATATTAAGAGGGTTACAAAATGATCATAAAAACTATTTCATTTCCATTTGAAATAGAACACAGTACCACAGCATTAAACAAAGGTTTACCATTTATCAGTCATTTTTGCATAAACATCTGATACAATTTGAATTGTGCTTAACATGCATTGCTGGCCAGGTCCCATTGTCACATTTTGTTGTTAGATATGTACTGGTTATACCGCAAATATCATATTTAGGTATTTAAAGGTGCATGATAGTTTTTTGGCATCATTGGGCAAAAATTCCATAATCCTTTTAGTATATAATAATTCAAGTGGTCTGAGAGGAAAGGAGACTTCTTTTAGTTTAGTCTGTTTACAGCCTGTAGAAATCTTGTGATGGAAGATTTTTTCAGACAGGTAGGGGGGTAAATATGTGATTGACATCTTTGATTACTGATCGCAGTTAACCCTCAGGACATCCTATAAAAAAATCCTTTTTTTCCTCTTAAGGGCCTTTTAGGTCATTGGATCATATTAAACATGAAGAAACATTTTTATTTATTACTTATTTTTTGGTCAGTAACTCCAGTCCTCATCATGTACAGCAAATGTGAATTAATTTACATAATTTTAACCCTTTAAATACCAGGTTATTTACATAATGACACTTTTTTTTCCACAAAAAATGAATTATTTTCTATTTGATTGCAAAGTATTTTTTTGTGTGCAGGGATTATCAGTCTGGTATATGTCAATGATTAGCAACAATGCTGATTTTTCATTATTACTTTTTGTGCAAAAGAAAATCACACTTTTCCCCTTAAGGCCCTTTTAGGGCACTGCTCATATTTAAAAACATCAATGATAGTCAATGGGGCCAAAAAGGGCTCCAGGTCCAGGACCAAGGCTTTGGTCTAGACAGTGGATTTTTTTTTTTTTCAGTGCTGATGCTGAAATTCCAAAATTCCTTAAAAAATGAACACCTTTGCCAGATATCATCATCTCAGCATAAAAACTGCCCAAATCAGAGTAAAAATACAATTAAGAAGCCCTAAAAGGGTCGCAAGACGACCTGAGGGTTAAGTGACGAGGAAGTCTGGTTACATTATTATAAAAAGACTAAGTGTGCATAGGGAGGACATCGGGGTGTGCGGGCAGGCTAACGTGTCTGCTTTTCATCTCCCATCTAAACGTTTTAAACAAAAAGCTCTGTTCTGTAAGCTTGTGATAATTATACTGTTCATAATGATGAAGGTCCCCAGGCCTTGATGAAGAAGTTATTTTAACCCCATCCATGATCTTTCTCTAAACCTAACCAAGTTGTTCTCGAGTCCAAATCTAGCATTGTCACAACACAAATGCAACATTTAATTTTTATACTCCAAATTGTACTCTCATTTACTGCAACCACTATTACTATAGAACATCAGATTTTCATAGATATTTTAAATTCACCATAAAAACTTGCCTGGGATCGCTAGACCTTTTCTTAAATGAGAATTACTCTTGAACCTCTCAGTTCATTTTTGATTTCAAAGGGCTGCTATGAAAGGGCACGGGCCAAAATGCCTCTGGATACAAATGACCTACAGCTAGTCCGAGCAACACAATGTGAGACACGTGGGTCAGTTGGCAAATTAAACTTATCAAATCCTGTGTGAAGTACAGCAAACACATCTTTCATATTAATAAAGCTTTAAGTACGGTTGTTTTTTCAATATATTCCTTTTCATATCTGGCCAACAGAAAATCCTATGGCAGTTTCAGTGATGATATCAGCTACATTTAATGCAACAGAGACACAGGAACATATTTTTCAGCATTTCAAAAATCAAGGACAGCTGCAGAGGATGCATGCAGCCCTGTTACAAATGGTTCTACTCGCCGCCCGACCGGCTGTCACCGAACAATTAACTAACAATGAATGTAATTAAGATCTGCGGGGAGGGCAATGGTGCATGTGTGGTCTGAAATAAGCATGAGGAAATAAGGGGGAAGGTCTACTCAGAACATAAGGGTCATAACTTACATATATGTCATGCATGGACACATGAAGGAGTTATAGACTGGCCATATTAGTGTCTCTCAGGGACAGGAAAAAAACTCTACTTGTTAGCGACTGCAGAGTCAGGCAGGGGCAGCCTGTTACAGAGGCTCCTTGTAAGGTAGGATTGGTAGGCTTTCCTACAGGGACCAAACAAACAAAAGAATGTTCAATTTGAAGATTCCCAGGGGGCAGCCCTTGAAAATATACTGTCCAGTTCGTCTAATTCTGACATGAGAGCAGCAGCCGTCTTGTTTGTTTAGAAAAGGCCCTCAACTCCTTTGTCAGCCATCTATCAAACCATATTGAACCTTCCCAATGTCAGAATAACGGTTCTGATCAAATAAGTTTTAACTTGTGGCGCCAGCTCTACTTCATCTCTTTTAAAAATGTAGAACTTTATGCTTCTCTATTCAATGAGCTACCACAGCATGCAGCGTTACCAAAGCACCCCATTTCAACTAATCTGAAAAAAGGTGGACCCACTTCTTTACACGACTGCAACCTTTAAATGTTTGATTTATTTTAATTAGGGTTTCAATACTTACCCTCTTGGTTAATCCAGGACTAGTTTATAGTTCGGGATCTCAAATCCAAATTGTGGGAAGGATCACTACAATATCTCACGTCTTGTTTTAACAGCTTGTTGGTGTAACATTGCCACATCAGCACATTAACTATATTTACTACCATCCTTTTCTGCTGAAATTGCCTTTGGCGGGGTGAAGAAGCACAAGAGGGGCATTTCCTAAATTTAAGTCCCTCTATATTTTATATATGGGCTTTTCTGGGATCGCATCACATTGGTAAGGCTGACTGTGCCAATAGTTAGGGATGAGATGTTCTTTTCTAATCTGCAAATGCTAATGGTGAATGATGTCGGGTGCAGGATGGGAGGCGATACACACAATGATTATAAACCATCTGTCATAGCCGGGTGAAATAGCATCAGAGCTACATTGCATTTGTTAACTTTGTGTTACATCATAGGAAGCAATAAATATGTATGTAGGAGGGTATGTGTGTGTGTACGCAAGTGTGTTTTCAGCAGCTGGCCCCTTGAAATGAACAGGCCATAAAACATCCATCTGTGGTATTCCCTCTGTCCTTTATGAAGCAATTGTGCAGTGAGTTACATATGATCAAAATCTCAATCAAAGACTGAATTTAACCTCCCAAGACCTGAATTTTGAACTTGTGCACATTTTTATTTTCTCTGATAAATATAAAACCAAGCATAGTCTGTAGTTTTTGGAAAAAAAAGAAAATAGTAATAATCATACAATAGGTTCATTTTACTGTACCCAGTGTCACCAGGGTGCATGGGCGTAGGTTTCATTTGAACATTGGGGAGGACACATTCAGTGGGAGCCTCCCCCCAGGACATTTTCAACATTAAACACACTATTTCCTGCTTTCTGGAGAATTTTGTTCACCAATTTCTGCCTTTTTCCACATGAGTTTATGGTGGAAATGTCTCCATTTATGTAGATGAAAATACAAATTCAAGCACCAGGTAATGGAATGTACAGTGCTTTCAGATATTCTGTATCGGATTCAAATATTTATTCCACTGTTATTCTCCCTAACAGCTGTGAAAATGTTGAAAGCACAGCTAGAAAAAGCATCTACACAGGTAATTAATGCTAACAAGAAACATGTTAAAATAGATCTAGTCTGCAGCCCCTTACATAGTCGGAGTTATAGCTGTATCATACCAATGTTCATTAATAACCCTTTTTCAATTTCAATTCAGATGACTCACACACAGTCAGTAAATCACAGCTGCTGTAGCTAATATTGGAAGCTTGTCTGCTGTTATTGGAAGCGGTTAGCAAGGCTTTATGGACTGGCAACTATCTTAAGATTAGTTAGCGCAGAAGCAAACAAACACCTCTAACAGAGAAGTAGAAAAACATTAACGCTAGTGAGTCCCAATTTACTTGGCTTTGGCACTTTTTCACAAAAAAATTGTCATAATGTCAGACCTCTTCTTCTTTTTCCTTCTGACTCCTCCTGGTTTTCAACCTGCCTGCAGATGAACAGCTCCAGAGGAAAAGAGGAGATGCTGTATGTGGCGAGAATTATTATATTATTATATGGTGTTTTTTTTTTCAAAATAAAAGTCTTCCGTCTCTTTCAGTTTTTTTTAATTTTTTTGTAGATTCTGTTTTTATTATTAATTTTGATAATTCCATTTATTTTCCTTGATCCATACTCCACACTAGCAGTGTCCTTTTTCTCTGTGGGATCAGTCTATCAACAGTTGCTTTCAATTTACAAGCACAGGCACACATGACATGTCACACACTGCACACAGGGTTTCCCAGAACAGCCTCTCTGCCTGCAACACAATGGGTTATTCAGGTTGAATCCCAATGTCCTCAAATGAATACCTTCTAATTAGCTGGATCCTAGCTTGTTACTATGGTTAAAACATGCCAAATGTGTATATCTGTATGAAGTATAAGGTGCAGCAAACCCACAATGTTATGTCCTCATATGCAGACTCAGCTGGGTCCCAGATAGTATGTCAGTCTCTGTGTGTTTGTGCTTACTTTGGTCCTTCATGTTATCACAACTTACAAACTCATATCATTTTCACCTCTGCTTGTCAATCTCTCTCTTTATCTACATTCACAAACTACCTTCGCACAGCTTGCTCTGTGCAACCGCAGGACAAAAAAGTGAGACTGACTGCTGTGTGAGTGCGGCTGCCAACCTGACATGGGATGAGGTATCAGAGATGAAATAATGGGACAAACAGTCACCTAGAAACTGTCAGGGGAGATGAGCGAGAGCTGGATCTGCTGATAAGACCAAAGTTCTTTCTGGACATTGATTAAACAATATTTTTCAGACAGAGCATCGTGAAGGGAGCAAGATAAACCGTACACAGGATGGAGAGTCTTTGTGCCTGTGTGGAGGGTTTGGAAGAAGAAATCTGATATTTTCTTTCTCCACAGCACATCCTATCATCCTCAGAAAGTCTCACAAGGAAAAGCTGTAAATTAGTCTTGACTTTCAAGTTCACTGTATGTGTTCTCTCTTCCCCCATTCTTAGTGTATTTTTACTGTTGATGCAAACCTGACATTCCAGATACTGAAGGCAGCCACCCACACCGTGTGAAAATGAGAGAAGCTGAATAATTTCAATCAAATTTCATCCCTCTGTGTGAAGGTCTTGCTCGCAATGATCAACATCATGTTAGGAAGCAAAGCGTGGGGTGTTGCTCTGGGAACAATTTGATGGCCTTCTTCCTTATTAGCACAACACAGGAGACATTGCCTTGAATATGCAGGTCCTTTTCTGTACTTTTACAATGGCTTCACTCAAAATTTTAATGATACAGCTGTAGCCCTTTTCATGGTGAAATGTATTCAGTATGAACTGTTCAAACTTCATCAACTTTAAGGCTTTGCTTTGGGTTCATATCTTTTTTTATGGCCTTTGTTGTTGTTTATTCTTTTCTCTCACTGGATTAACACATAATTTTACTCTGTGAAACCCACTTTGACAATGCTTTGCTTTTACTAGACAGAAAAAAACAACTTTGCGAAGTTGTATGATGATAAAAGCTAACCAGCAGCATGTTCATTATGCTTGCAGAATAAGGAATAATGAATGTCTTTCATTTTTTTTTTTTTTACATTTTGCTGCTAGCAGTTTTCTCATCAGACTCTTGAGGTTTGCATCTACAAGACATGTTGCAAGTCAATTCCAAAAGATATGACATGGAGGAGACATTAAGGGCCATTTGTTGACATTAGCTGACTCCATTTCTAAGCCAGCAGGTGCTAGGGTTGCACTATAGACTGTATATAAGAAGTGGACGAAGTACTGTGTTGCCAGTAATTTGCATTTTGGTTGTCACCATGTTGGCTTTTTGTTGTCAGCAGTGACCACATATGACCATCTGCGAGGGGTCATAGGTGAGCTAATGCTAAACACTAGCTTACTGACATGGTAGAATGCTAAACTTCACCAAGCATTTGCGTAACAAAGTCATTTTACGGTCTTAACCACAACTACAGTCAAGCTGTCTGTCAGGAAAAAAAAGGTGTTTTAGTAAATAAAACGGAAGCTCCAAAAGCCTGACTCGGCAGGTGAGCGAGCTGTCACACACACCTGTCAATCAAAGCCTTCTTTTCGATTTGAGATCTTTTTAACAAAGGAAAAATTTACAGATGGACCAGAACACTTATTAGTATCTGGTCCAAATAAAACAAATGAGCCCAGAGTGACTGCTGGAAAAAAAAATATTGACCTAGTATTTTAGTATAGTCTATGGGAGCCAGGGATTTTTGGAACCAGCATCTAGTGGCTGTCAGTAGTATTACACTTTAAGATACTTCCACATTCATTTTGGAGCTGAAGTCCTTGCCCCTTGATTTGAATGCATTTGAGGGGAATTATCGATTATTTTTTTATTAGCATGATTACTTTCCTTACATCAACACTGATTTCAGCCTAAATGGATGAGACAATAACAGATAGATCCTTTGGTGTATCCATAGGTTTATATCACACACGGCCAACGTAACAAAATGAAAACAATGTAAAAGATGTTGATGAAGAGGAAAATGATGTAAAAGACGTAACAAGAAGAGTTACTTTTAACTTTTACATTTCAGAGCCTGTAATTTTTCACTTTTACTGGAGTAAAGAGGTTGAATCAGTACTAATATTTTTTTTTATGCAGAACAGTACAGAAAGTACTTTTGCCACCTCTGGCATGTGGCAATGAAACACACAGTTGCTTTCTATTTGGGTAAGGTTGATTAAAATACATAAAAGCTTTTGGTTCTTGATGTGACAATGCACTTCATCTGAAATACTGATGCTTTCACTGACCACATTTAAACCTGCCAGTATGTGTTAATATTGTTTGGTTAACACATTTCATTTACATGTGCCTGTATTTTATTATACTGTGGCAAGTGTAATTAAAATGATGTTTTATCTGAAGCATGTTACATACATACATATTCACTACATGCAGTATTAAAACTCCATATGCACGTTTTTGTTACACAGAGCATGTTAGTCTTCTCACTCATGGCCCTCGAGGGACTCCCAAAGGAATTCCATCCCAGCACAGAACAAAAAGGAAGAATTTCTGATTCAAAGGCACCCATGCAAGTAAGACAGAGCACTTATTTAATAGAAGTTATTTTCTGGTACATTGGATTAATTGGAATGGCTACAATACTTTTCCTGTAAACACATTTGTAATTGTGCTCGCTCAGGAAATGAATGTGTTTTACTAATTTAAAGTCAGTGATGCTGAGTTTAAAATACACCGCAGATGTTCTTCAATATCCAATAGTGAAGTATTTTTAGACCGACCTTGCATGATTTCAATCTTCATAAAGAAACTAATGCACCATGAATGTGTGTTAGAAGATGAGCTGTTTATAAATTCAATAACATTCTTTCTTTGTTTTTTTTTAACTGAGGAAATATATATAAATAATGATTTTTATAATGATTCCCCAAATTACTCTGTGACTTCCTGAAAAAAACATAATGATGACAATAGGCTATTTTCACTGTCTTTATTTCCCACAAAGGAGGAAGACATAAATGAAATACAAAAATAGAATTAATAAATATAACGGTATGGTGATGATTATTCTCAGCAAGAGATTTCTTTATGAAAATAAAAAGGCCCTGTACAGTTCACTCTTACATTAAGGGGACTATATGTAGTATTGATAAAACACATTAATATGACATCGTTGGCACGCTAGACAGATCCTGTGAACTGAATAGGCAGTCCTTTAATACATCCCAGGACACACACTTGTTGAGACTACTAGAGCATGTGGACATATGTGTCAGTGTTCGGATAGGAATGCACCCTCAAATGCATTCTGAGTGTGTTCAGACATTGCATTAAAGATGTCCGCATGTGATCGGACTTCAGAAGGTCTGAACAGGGGCCTCAGTTACCTCATATTAGGCTCTAATTATGCGGTTCAGTTACAAAATTCACTCTGTCAGATCCCACATATGGCAGAGAGAATGTTGTGTGATTGTAAGTATCATGATTATGGGTGACCTTATAAAAACCTGGGAAGATGTAAAACAGCTTATTTACGATGATGAATTGCCCTTATCAACACACTGAAAAAACTGCTTTTAAAGTGTTTGTGAAAAGATGAGCTGAGAATGACTTCAAGTTAGTGAGAAAAACTTGTGCTATGATATACATTTTTTTTTGCATGAAGTGCATTATACCAGTGTTACCTTTCACTTTCACTAACACTACTGCCACCGTGAAAGACTGTCCCCAGACCCGAGCTTATCAGTTACCTGACATTTTCTGTCAACAGCAGATTAAAAGACTGTTAACCCCCCTGACAGGAAGGAGAAGCGGTTTGGAATCAGAGAAATGCTTGTCTAAATGTAAATAGGAACAGCATTTCTGGCTGAACCTACCCTCCTCCCAACACTCTCAGTTATAATGGATAACACTGGCAAACCTGCAATTACTCACTGTCTCTTGCCAGCACTCTTTTCATTACACCCGTTAGAATGAGTTCCATGAAAAAAAAAAGAACAAAAAGAAGATAAATAAATTAGAATTCATGCAATATATCTTGATGTTTTGATGACCCTCTTGAACAACCAACCTCTGCAACCCCATCGCCGGCTTCCACTTTCACCTTGACTGCTGGTGGGAAAATTAATTAACAGCCTACACATTAACTAATGCAGTGATTTTGCTTTTATCTAAAATTATGAGTGTATTTTTCAAAGTGATGTATTTTAAGAGAATCTTGAGACAAAGACATCAACAAAGAGGCGATGCGCTTTGAACAACAGCCTTGAGTCCAAAATGACGGACATGCCCCTCTGCTGCTACACACTGATGTTGCCATGGAACAAATAATAAGGTTTCACTTCTTATCAGTGTATGTTCTTTGATGTAGCAAAGAGTATAGACAAAGAGATTAGAAAAAGGAGAAACTGTGGTGCTTTCTGAGAACTGTTTTCAGTCAAAAATGGCAGAAAAGTAGCTCTGTTGTTGTACAATGATGTTGCAGTGGAAAGATATATTAGGTGTCGGTTCTCATCAATATAAGTTCTTTGATATCACACATTAGTCCAACCATCACTGAGCAATCTGTGTTACCTGATCCAGTGAGGCTGCCACACTCGGCATGTCTATAAAATGATGTGCTCTCTGATTATGTAAACATCCTTTCTTAGCATTTAGCAGGATGTTTGCTTTTTTTTTTACTTTTAAAGTCAGTATAAAGCAGTGATAAAAAAATGTGTTATGGGTTTGTCACGCCACAAAAGAATGTGTCATTAATGACCCAGACAAATTTCAATGATTAAAAAAAGAAAAAGAAAAAGAAATTATTGCATTCGAAAATGAAAAAATAAGCGGTATCCTCTGCTCTGAAGTGCTGGGTGTTCGCTGGAGGCAGAGAAGAGGACCAGGCAAGGGTGGAGGCAGCAGCTAAAGTTATCAGCAACCTAAAAAAACAAACTATATACATTTAGGGTTGCTCTATATCTGGGATATTTTCACTGCTTTAACTTGCTATCAGACAGTCTTTTCCGATGAAACTGAAACAACTATATTGCTCTCTTCAAACCCACTAGATTCCCTTGAGGAAAAAAAGGCTATTTTACCTCTCAGAACAGAGGAGATGTCGGATAAAGCTGTCTGACACAAGGTAAAGTGGTGAAATTGATTTTTTAGGTGGCAAAAATACATCTTTGCTTTGTTCACAGCAGTAGGCTACAATGCTTAGCTTTTGTGTTGGTACTTTCTGTCGGCTTCTCT